>JASDQU011311449.1:1720-24999 GCA_032191745.1 Picea mariana
AGTTAGGAGTTTGATGAATCCTCCACCCTAACATCAAGAATCAACATGAATTGTTGATTGTGGTCATTTTGAGCTGACAAATCATTTTTGGGATTTGAGATGCGTAAGTTTGGAGTGCAGGCCAAAATCCTTGGTCACTCAAATTTCTGAATCGCGAAAAGAATTATCAGGTGCAGAATTTTGGCATTTCGGCAATTCCGATGACAAGGAGCCGAGGCCCTTTGCATTGGAAATCCCAAAGTTGCGAAATGTTGCTTGTCTTTGGAGTGGAATTTCGGCATTTCGGCTTTCTGGGGTTCGAGAAGTAGAGGAGGCAGGGACTTTGGAATTGAGAGTTTCAAACTCCCGGTTCACGAAATCCCGAAGAGGGAAAGGAAAAATTCCCAAAAAGGTTGGGAAACAATAGTCGTTGGGTACCAATCGGGTTTCAGGGTTTCGGGACTCAAGAAGTGGAGTTGCATTGTCAACACAACTCCCGAAATTGTGAAGAGAGAAACACCGAAAGGTAGGTCCCAAGTATCAGTCAGAGGATACGTGCAGCGGAAGTCAAAGGAGGGGTCAATCTTTGGTGAAAATCCTGAAAGTCCATCGATCTCGCATTCCATGGGATGTTGAGCCCATTTCGGCATTCCAACATTTCAGAGTTTGAGGAATCATAAGGAAATAGGAACGACTCTTGGTTGTTTTCTCAAAGTCATGAAATCCGAAACTAGTGGATAACAGGTGGCATGTGCTCGTCACGTTGAAGCAGTCAACCTTCGTTGATGTTTCCCATTTCAACATTTGCCAAGAGTTGTGGAAATACATCAGGACTCTCCAACTCCCAAAACCTGAAGTCCTTTGTGACTTAAACAAAGGGTTGGATTAACCCTTGGCGTGGTTTTAGTGAAGATCCTGTGTGGCTCCCGACCCGAGGGCAGAGGGTCTGCGTCAAGTGGTATCAAAGCACAAAACAAATTCTTTTCTTTTTGTAGCAGAGAGAAGGGAGAAATTTTTTTAGCCATGCCGCCGAGAAGAAGAGATAGGCCAATGCCTGATCCAGTAGTGGAAAGAGAAATGTGTGAGTTACGTGTCAGACTTGATGCTATGGAGACAACACAAAGGTGCCCAGTCGACGTTGGGGATATCAGTGAAGCTGAAAGTGAAAATGAAGCTGGAAACGAAGGAGAAGAAGTTGCAGTCAAAGATGCTACAGATGAATGCCTATTCAGGGTTATTGTAAGGATAGGTGCCAGAGAAAAAATGGACATTCCAGTGTACGAAGGCAACTTGGATGTTTAAGAACTTCTAGACTAGATTAGAGCTCTAGACAAATACTTCAACTATGAGGATGTCGAGGAAGATAAGAAAGTCAAACATGTTGTTACTAGACTTAAAAGGAATGCACCACTATGGTGGGATGAACTGTAGGTTGACAAACACTGCAAGGGCAAGCAGAAAATCAAAAGCTGGGATAGAATGGTTGCAAATATGAAAGCCAAATTTATACCCAGGGATTATCAAATCAATCTGTTTCGGAGGATGTAGAATTTGAGACAAATGCTGATGTTAGTGAAAGAATACACTGAAGAATTCTACAGGATAAACATCAGGGAAGTTCATTGGGAAACCGATGATGAAAAGGTTTCCAGGTACATGAATGGTCTATGATATGAAATTCAATATGAGATGAGCATTATGACCATTTGAAATGTGGAAGATTCTTATCAGATAGCTCTGAAGGATAAAGAGAAGATGAGCCAGAAGCAAGGTCAAAGAGGCCAAGTTAGAAGTCAAGCCAGAGGCAAAACGATTGCCCAAGATAGAACTTAGAGACCTAAAGAAGAGGGGAAGAAACCTCAACCTCAACCTGAGAGAGGAGGAAGCTCATAGGCAAGGCAGTACGCTGATAGAAATACTTTTCCTCGAGCCAGAGGAAGAGGAAGAGGAAGAGGCAGAGGAGGTGAAGTGAAATGCTTTGTCTGTGGAAAAATCAGACATAAATCCTATGAGTGTCTAGATAATAAGAAATATGGTGGTGAAACTCACATTTCTGAAGCTCAAGGATGGAATGTTGAGGTAGAAGACACTGAGGGTGGAAGGTATTTGATGAAGAGGAAAGTTCTCTTGAAACCAGAGAAGGAAGCAGAGAAACCAGCCCAAAGAAACATTATGTTTCAGACTGCTTGCAAAACTAAGGATAGGGTATGCAAGGTCATAGTGGACAGTGGTAGCACATACAATCTCATATCTACAGAGATGGTAGAAAAGCTGGAGCTGGAGACTATTGTACATCCAAGCCCATACAGGGTTTCGTGGCTACAAAATGGACATCAAGTAAATGTCACTAAACAGTTTTTAGTTGAATTTAAAATAGGAGGATATAAAGATGAAATATTATGTGATGTCATTCCCATGGATGTTTGTCATCTATTTCTGGGTAGACCATGGCAATATGATAGAAACGTGGTTCATGATGGGAGAAAGAACACATACACCTTGGAGAAAAATGGTAGGACTCACATGTTGTTGTCGATTAAGGATAAAGAGGTGAAAATAGAAATGAGCAACATTGTACTTCTCATAAGTGGGAAGGAACTTCTTAATGAGGTTAAGAAGAAGGAATACACACAATTTATTGTGGTCAGGAAGCCCAAAATTGTTTTGATCAATACGAGGATAGATGATTTACCAGAAGAAATCCAGGAGTTGCAGGGAGAGTTTGTTGATATAGTAGTGGATGAACTACCTTGTTCGTAGCCACCTATCAGGAGTATAATCCATCATATTGATCTTATATCTGGAGCCAATTTTCCAAACAAAGAAGCATATTGGTTGACGCCATAGAAAAATGAAGAAGTTAAGAGACAGGTCCAAGATTTAATGGACAAAGGATTGATTTGAGAAAGCTTGAGTCCATGCGTTGTTCCGACAGTGCTCAACCCAAAGAAAGATGGAGAATGGAGAATTTGTATAGACTCAAGGGAAATCAATAAGATTACCATCATATATAGATTTCCATTGCCAAGGATGGATGACTTGATGGATTGCTTGAGTGGAGCAAAGTTTTTTTCAAAGATTGATTTGAAAAGCGGGTATCATCAAATTCGAATGAGAGAAGGTGATGAATGGAAGACAACATTCAAGATGAATGGAAGACAACATTCAAGATGAATGAGGGGGTATATGAATGGCTTGTCATGCCATTTGGCTTAACGAATGTGCCCAGTACTTTCATGAGGTTGATGAACGAAGTCCTGAAGGATTTCATAGGGAAATTTGTCATTGTATATCTTGATAATATATTAATTTTCAACAAGACAAAAGCATAACACTTAAAGCATTTAGTTGCAGTAATGAGAAGATTACAACAAGAGAAATTGCTGATTAATATGAAGAAATCGTCATTTATGAGGACAGAACTCATTTATTTAGGTTTTTTTATCTCTGCAAATGAATTAAAAATGGATCCGGAAAAGATAAAGGAGATTAAGAATTGGCCATCACCGAAGAGCGTGTTTGAAGTTCGAAGCTTCCATGGTTTGGAAAGCTTCTACGGGAAATTCATCTGAAATTTCAGTGGAATTAGCGCACCGATAATGGATATGGTGAAGAAAAGACATAAATCTTTTCACTGGACGGGGGAGGCGGAGAAGAGTTTCAATCTGCTGAAGAAGAAGATCACTGAGCAACCAATTCTGGTTTTGCCAGATTTCAGCAAGACATTCGAGGTTAGGTGTGATGCAAGTGGATTTGCAATTGGAGTGGTCTTGAGCCAAGACAACAGGTCAGTTGCATATTTCAGTGAAAAACTAAATGAAGCAAAGATCAAGTACTCCACATATGACAAAGAATTCTATGCGATCATACAAGCACTGAAGAAATGGAGACACTATTTGGTTCCCAAGGAGTTTGTTTTGTACAACGATAATCATGCTTTGCAATTCGTGACTCGACAGGAGAAGTTGAACCAAAAACATGCTAAATGGGTTGAATTCATGCAGAATTTTACTTTTTTGATTAAGCATATTTCTGGAACTGCTAACAAAGTTGTTGATGCTTTGAGCATGAAATGTTTGCTTATGCAAGAATTCAGAGTCAAGACGTTAGGTTTTGATAACCTTAAAGAAATGTATAGGGATGATCCATATTTTAAAGAGGCATATGCGGCATATGAGAATCCAATTCTCAGGAACATAAGCCAATGGACTGAATACATGATCCAGGATGGATTATTGTTCAGGGGAAATCAGCTATGTATTCCAAAATGCTCCATGAGGGAGAATTTGTTGAAGGAAAAACACAGTGGAGGATTGGTCGAACATTTCAGTCATGACAAGACATTCTCAAAGTTGAATGGCTCATATTTTTGGGCCAAGGATGAGGACAGATGTCAAGAAATTTGTGGACAGGTGCAGAATTTGTCAGCACGTGAAAGGAAAAAGGCAGAACACAGGGTTATACCAACCATTGCCCATACCTGAAAGGTCGTGGGATGCAATGAGCATGGATTTTGTATTGGGACTACCAAGGACACAGAGAGGATGTGATTCGATCTTTGTGGTAGTCAACATATTTTCAAAGATGGCACATTTCATACCATGCCAGAAAACCAATGACGCAACTCATATTGCGAACCTTTTTTTCAAGGAAGTCGTCAGACTTCATGGTTTTCCAAGGAGCATCGTGTCTGATTGAGATACCAAGTTCATAGGGAATTTCTTGAGGACCTTATGGAAGAAGTTGGGGACAAGTTTGTCCTTTAGCTCAACATATCATCCTCAAACGGATGGACAGACAGAGGTTGTAAACAGAAGCTTGGGAGATTTTCTAAGGAGATTAGTGACTGAACACCACAGTCAATGGGATCACATTCTTACACAGGCGAAATTCGCTTATAATGATTCACTGAATAGAAGCACAAGGCAGAGTCCATTCCAGATTGTATATGGAATGCATCCAAGGGGAGTTTCTGAATTGAAATATTCAAAACAATATGAATTCAGGAGTGTTAGTGCAGAGAACTTTGCAGAAGGAATGAAGGAGCTTCACAGCCAAGTTAAGGAGCGATTGCAAAGTTCAAGTCAAGAATACAAGTAGAGAGTAGATCAACACAGGTGAGAACTTCAATTTGAAGTTGGTGATCTGATTCTTGCACATCTGAGGAAGGAGAGGTTCCCAAGGGGAACATATAATAAGCTGAAGATGAAAAATATTGGACCGTGTAAGGTCATAAGGAAATTTGGGGCAAACACATATGAGATTGAATTACCCAATGGGGTTGAAATCTCACCGATATTCAATGTTGTGGATTTGTACCCTTACAGAGTTGAAGAAGCAGGAGAAGAGGAGGAACATAAAAAAATTCAATGGACAAAACAAATGCATGTAGCTGTAGAACCACAGATGGAAGGCATAATTGACAAGAGGATTAGAAAAAAGACCAGGAGGAAAGAGTATTTTGAATACTTGGTAAAATGGAAGGGACATCCAGTTGAAGATGCCAGTTGGGAGAATGAAGTAGAAATTCATAGGCATGGACAGACCGTGCAAGAGCTCATGAACAGGAGTTCATGAAAATTTTCAAGCGAGGGAGTATGATGTAGGAGCATCGTAAGCAGCCAGCCAAGCAAGCAACGTAAAAGTGGGAGACAGCTGGAAAAGCACCAGCGCACATTTTGAAGTGTTTTGAGATTAATGAATGGACATTAATGCAATAGCTAAGGGAAGCATACTTACATTTATATCTAGATGTTGTAAACAAATCTTGAGCATTGCTCTCATTTGTAGGATGTAGAGTCATTTATGCGTAATGAATGCAAGTAGGTAGATTTAACTTAATAGATTAGACATTTTAGAGGTATAGGAGGGAAAACGGATATAGACACCCTCACCCTTGTATCATGGTAATTTTTTGGATGATCATTCAAATTTCATAAGCTGTAGAGCTGTAGCAGAGAGCTGTAGAGAAGAACCCATGTACAGGAGCACTTGAGTTAATATATGAAGCTTTGACTCAACTTTCATGGTGTTATGATGCTTACTATTTACATTTGTTGAATGGCATGTTTACAGTTCATTTGTTTCTCTGTTATGCATGTTTTTCAATGTTGCATTGTGTGTAGGATTTCATGGTGAATGTATGAAGTATGAGATAGGAGAAGAATGAGTTTCAATTGTTTCTCTTCCTGAGAATTCCTGCAAGGAGTGCAGTGAACGTCCGCAATGTGTGTGTTGATGAGGGTATGAGTTTCATCTCAAAAAGCTCAGGAGAGATACCGTTGTTCTCATACCAGCTGAAGTGCAGGTGAAGCACAGAGCCATGAAAGGCGTGCGCAGGCTGGTTGGAGCCTTAGAACTTATCAACTAAGGGAAAGATTGAGAGGACCATTTTTGCAAAGAGTGCACAGGGTCGGAGACTCAAATAACCAGAGGTTATTTGAATTTTTTCTGCAAGGAGTGTGAGCAGGGATCCTTTTGGGAAGCTTGAGTTTACAAGTGAAAAATCATGAAGGATAACACCTTTGAAGTGCTCAAAGGGAGACGAAGATCGAAATTGACTCATAGAAGTCAAGTTCAGGAGGGAGAACACCAAGTCATTTGGGCATAAGTCATTGAGGAGTGCATCTGGTGGTCAGAATTGTCCGTGGAGAACTTGCGAAATCGCGAGGACCATAGGATCCAGGGGAGTTGTAAGGTAGTTAGGAGTTGGATGAATCCTCCACCCTGACATCAAGAGTCAATGTGAACTTTTGATTATGGTCAGTTTGAGCTGACAGATCATTTCTGGGATTCTAGATTTGTAAGTTTGAAGTGCAAGCCAAAATCCTTGGTCACTCAAATTCCCGAATCGCGAAAAGGATTACTAGGTGCGAAATTTCAGCATTTCGACAATTCCGATGACAAGGAGTCGGGGCCCTTTGCATTGAAAATCCTGAAGTCACGAAACGCGACGTGTCTTTGGAGTGGAATTTCAGCATTTCGGCTTTCTGGGGTTCGAGAAGTAGAGGAGGCAGTGACTTTGGAATCGAGAGTTTCAAACTCTTGGTTTGCGAAATCCCAAAGAGGGAAAGAAAAAATTCCTGAAAAGGTTTGGAGACAATAGCCGTTGGGTACCAATCGGGTTTTCAGGTTTTGGGAATCAAGAAGTGGAGTTTCATCGTCAACACAACTCCCGAAATCGTGAAGAGAGAAATGCCGAAAGGCGGGTCCCAAGTATCAATCAGAGGATACGTGTGGCGAAAGTCAAAGAAGGGGTCAAGCTTCGGTGAAAATCCCGAAAGGCCATCGATCTCGCATTCCATGGGACGTTGAGCCCATTTCAGAATTTCAACATTTCGGAGTTCGGGAAATCATAAGGGAAGAGGAACAACTGTTGGTTTTTCGCTCAAAGTCCCGAAAGCCGAAACTAGTGGATAACAGGGGGCATGTGCTCATCGCATTGGAGCAGTCAACCTTCGTTGATGTTTCGCATTTCAGAATTTTCCAAGAGCTGTGGAAATACATCGGGACTCTCCAAATCCTGAAACCCAAAGTCCTTTATGACTTAAACAAAGGGTTGGATTAACCCTTGCCGTGGTTTTAGTGAATATCCTGTGCWGATCCCGGCTCGAGGGAAAAGGGTCTGCGTCAATTGGCATGTGAGGGATAGTAAATGTCCTCCAAGATGTCTTCTAGGCCTCCAAAGGAAAKTCAACGTGATCCGACATGTGTTCCCTTGGCATCCAACCTATGCGCTTCAAGCCCCATGGAATCCCAAGCTAGGCTTATTCCTCCAAAACTATCCACCAATCAAGGTATTGCAAAACAAAAGGGTATGCCCTCCAAGTATCTCAAGTCAAAATATCATGGCAAGTGAAAACCACATCTAATAAACAAGGCACCTAAACATGTGCATCAAAACTACATCATCAAATTAAACAAGTGCCCAAATACCCTATACAATTGACCAAGTTAGGTATGGGAGGGGTGTCATAAAAGTATGATTGGGTAGAACAAAACCATCAAGTAGGGGATGCTCCCAAGGATGCCCCTTCAAATTCATGTAGTGGATGATGAGGTGGATAGGGGTATAGAATTCATAGGTCAATGTGTTTCATTACATACAAGGGCTCATATTATCTCATTTATGGGTGCCTTTGTAGAGGGGGTGTTGCAGCTTCTTATTCAATGCAACCATTTTCCAATCCCTTTTATTTCCATTTATTAATTATTTAATTATCCAAACACATGTGCACTCCCAATAGTGAATTGATTAGATTGGGGGGCAGTAACACAATTTCACTTGAAAAAATAGGTCCACAAAGTTCCATAGGGGTAACCATTAAAGCGTTATAATGCACTAGTGTTAGTCTTTCATTCAAGTAGGATATTTATTATGTGTTTTATCTTTTGCATACCTTCAATTCTTTTGAGAGAAGTAGTTCATTGTTCTCTAGACCTATCTGGGTGATAATCTAGAAGGTTTATATTTTAGGCTTTTATCTTTTTCCAGCCATCATCCCCCTCGACCTACATCCTCTTCTTCCCATAAAATGAGGTACATGCCCTTCTTGGGTCACTAAAGTCAAAGGGCCTAGAAGAAGGAAATGTGATGGGAATGTAATGAGAGGAATTTGATAAGTGTGGTCGGTAATGGTACGATGACCCCTCAAGGGACCCCCAGTTTCATCCCTTCCCCAAACGTTGGCCACTTACTAGGAAATCAATGACACTCGCCAAGGTGAAATAAGATCAAAAGCATAATGTCCAAGCATGTGTTCTACAATCAAAAGCATAATGTCCAAGTAGGTGTTCTACAATCAAAAGCAGCTTCAATACAACATTATTAAATGCCTTAAATATTAGAGTGATTACCTGTCACAATACCTGACTTGTACAGCATGGATAAATACCTAAATTCATTCCAAAAGCTAACTAATGTGGTGGTTTCTTTGACAATGGATCCAATGTGTGGTGATAGAGTGGGTTTCCATATGTGCAAGTGGAAACTGCTAGTCATGTGGTCTCTCGACACTCCATGTCTGCAACCTGAGGGCCTCAAGACATCTCATCCTTAGTTATCCCTATAAGTTGGGGATAACAAAATTCATATGCTTCCAATTTTCTGACCCACTTTTGTTTCCTCTCATTTAATTAATTCTGCACCAAGAATTACCTCAAACCATTGTGGTCAGTCTTAACCACAAATTTACCACCTACCAAGTACTGTCTGAATTTCACCAAAGAATCCATGATGGAAAGCATTTTCTTGTCATAGATGGAATACAACCTATATGAATTTGTGAATTTCCTAATTTTGTATGCTATCAAACGTTTATGTTGCATCAACACAACTCCAATACCTTCACCCAAAGCATCACACTTAGGTACAAAAGGCAGAGTGAAATAAAAAAGTGTCAGAACTAGGCAAGTTCTCATCACTTCCTTGAGTTTATCAAATGTCTTCTGGGATTCCTCTTTCCACTTGAATTACCCTTTCTTCATGAGATCTATGAGTGGTGCACCCAAATGTGAGAATCCCTTTAAAAACCACTGGTAGTAGCTACATATTCCTAAGAATCCATGTAACTCTATAAGGTTCTTGGGAGGTGACCAATCTAGTATGGCCTAGATCGTCTCCCTATGTACCTGTACCCCCTGTGCACTAATCACATTTCCAAAGTATAATATATTCATCATGTCGAACTCACATTTCGACTCCTTAGCATGAAACGACTTCTCCTCCATGATACACAAATATCATCTATATTCCCCAACTATTCCTCCCAAGTCCTATTGTATATAAGAAGATCATCGAAGAACACCAATAATAATTTCCACAGTTGCTTATTGAAAATGTGATTCATGCAAGATTGGAATGTAGTCGGTGCATTGGCAATCCAAATGGCATGACTAGGAACCCATAATTCCCATAGTGGCACTTGAAATTAGTCTTACGGACATCCTTCTCCCAGACTCTAATATGATGATATCTAGATAGAATATCAATATTCGAAAAATACACTACTCCATGCAACTCATCCAAAACCTCATTAATATTGGGAATAGGGTACATGTTCTTGATCGTCTTATTATTCATATCCATGTATTCAATACACATCCTCATGGCTCCATCCTTCTTATTGACCAAGACAACTGAAGAAGTGAAAGGACTAGAACTGGGTCTGATATGCCCCATCTCTAGTAACTCCTTAATGACCTTCTCTATTTCATCTTTAGATTTCTTTGGGTGCCTGCAAGGAGTGGTTGTCACTGGTTTGGATCCCTCCTCCAAATCTATAGTATGCTCAAAGCCTCTTTCAGGTGATCTCCCTAGTGGTATATTTCCAAAAATGCGGTCATGTTTGCTCATCAAGGATTGAATGTCTACATGATGATGTTGTTGGTCCTCCGCTGATTTTTGAATTGTGATCACACATTCTGCTACAAAAGCTACATCTATGTTCCTAAATATGTCCTCCATCCTTTTGGTTAACACAATCCTAGGGACACCATTTGACATTCCCCTCAGAACAATCTTCTTTCCATTTATTGTATTGAATCTCATCTCCATTTCCTAGTAATTCATCACAAATTCAGCTAAAGAATGAAGCCACTAAACACCCAAGACTATATTGGTGTTCGCCAAATCAACCACATAAAAATCGCCAGTCAAGGTATAGTTTCCAAACATTGATGGGTGTTATATATGTACTAAAAACATAGTAAAAACCCTCAATTAAATTGTCAACCCAGGGTAAGTAAACTTAGAGTTGTAGCAAAATACATGCCAAAGGTAGAAGGGTTGGTAGGAGCATAGTCTAACTAATGAAGGTAGTTATCTAAGGCTAATATACTCAAGAAAACTGTCTATTGAGAAAACCCTACTAAGCAAATTGAAACTATGTAACCTAAGTACTTTTGGGCCAAGGATCGATGGATAGTTCTAAGAAAACAAGTAAAAACCCTACTTCAAGCCAACTAGTTCATAACAATAAGCTAAAGAAATTATTTAAGCATAATAAGCAAATGACAAAAGAAAACTTCTTTAACTTTCCAACCTATATTCAATGAGTAGCTACCCTATTGAAAGTAAATAAATAAACAAGCAAGCAAAGACACCTAACTAACCTACTAAAGCAAGTAAACAAGTAAGCAAAGACAACTATGTAACCTACTAAAGAAATAGACAAGTAAGCAAAGACAACTAACTAACCTACTAAAGAAAATAGACAACTAACTACTGCAAGCAATCGAATTAAAACTTCTCATCAAACAACTATCTAGCCTAAGAGGCAAGTGGACTAAATTCTTAATTCAAAACTATTCCTAATTCATGAAAGGAAATCTATTTTATTGAAAGAAAGAAAGATTAGCAACTAACCTATGATAAGAAAATTTTTCTCTAACCTATTAAAGAAAAAGACTATCTATCCTACATCAACAATAAAACTATTTCTTGATCTATGAAAGCAATAAACTATATCTTTTGAGCTATGAAAGCAATAAAACTAGCACTTTTAATCTATGAAAGTAAGAAAACTATTTCTTAATATATGAAAACTCAAACATAATGTTGGTGGTTGTGTGAATGTCTTCGGTGTCAGATGATATCTCGATGGAACTTGACAACAAAGGACAATTCAAGTGGTATAATCTCAACACTGATCTCAATGGAAAAGTGAAAGGTATGGATTAAACAATCCAATGAGAATTTAGTCATGACAAAAGCAATCGTCAATTACCCTGCATATTCATTTATTAACCATCAACAATACAACGAGATCATCGTTATACTTCTATACTACGTAAGCAAAACTAGATTCAACCATTAACTAAGAAATATAATTGCACTTTAATTCTAGAAAGAAAATTACATGAATTGAAAACTATGCTATATCTACTCTAACAATTCAAACTGCAATAAGAAAATGCTTAAAAACATGAGATAAAACATGACATTAAAAAGTAAACTAGCAACTACATTAATCAACAACTAGCTAAGCCAATTATACATAAAAATGAAATGAGCAAGCTATGATTAAAAATTGAAATTGATCCTATCCATCCATCAAATCCTTGTCAAAGAAAGCTCAAATAAAAACTTTGTTCTATTCTAATTAAAACTTTGTTTTAAACTTGATTCTAAAATCATAAATAAAGATGTAATCTAATATCTAATTACACGCGGGGTTAGTCTAGGGGTCTGCAGATTCATTCCTAACTATAAGATTAATGCATGCTAACACAATTCATCATACTAACCTGCAAAAGAGAGTCAAAGCAATTAAATTGCAACAACAAACTAATTTACATAATAAAAATGCATGTACAGGAAAATAAAGAGAACAACTAAACTATGAAATACATAAACAAACACAAAGACAATTACCAGACTATTGGTGCCCCCCCCAGCAAGTCGTGGTCACTTTCTAAAAGCACACCACGCGCTCAGCAAGATGAATTCACCATAAAAACTCAAAAACACAGTTCTTGTATACTCTGGCAATGTAAAATGGCAAAACAGAGTAAAAACGTATTTCTACCTATCACACTGATGCTTCTGCTACTTAACTTATGTCTAACCCCCTCGGTGGTATTTATAATGTTTACAGACCAAGTGGTCGACCACAGGAGGGTCAAACCACTTCTAAATTTGGTAATTTGCATTAAATGATGCCCTAACTGATAAAACCGAGTGAGCCAATAATCTCCCTCTTGAACAACTAAAATTGAGTTTTCGGGAGCTCAGTAGTTGGAGGGGGTAAGCATGAAAAAAACCCACATTCCCGATTCACCCATCACTAGCCGCCAATACCAGAACCGCCAAGTCGTCCTCCATTTTTGTGCAATACGCAGTGTTGGACAGAGTGTCGGATCGGGTACCGGAACGAGTGCTAGAAGGAGTGTCGAACTAAGTGAAGGAAGTAGAAACGTGGTGTGTTTTTTCCCTGTGACACCAGAAAAACGTGAATTGGCTCTTGGTAATCATAAAACTTGATGAATTATGCCTAATAATGACATTAAACATGAATTACACGTACCTAGTGGATATCATACCATTTTAACATAAAATTCTTCAAAAAGATCCTTCAAATATGAAAAACGCATATGTACATGCGGAAAAAGTGTATAATAACCATCATAAAAGTGATCATATCTCGGGCCAAACATTACCCCCACACTTACGATTTTGCAAGTCCCACTGCAAACAAAAAGAAGTTACCCCTCGTGACTAGGCTTGTTGAGGAGGATCGGCTTTGCAAGCTTCTCCTTCTTGCTATGAAGACTTAGCCTTGTGCCTCTTGTGTTGCTTCAGCTATGCTCTAAGGCTGCGGTTAGATTTGGTCATCTCATCGACCAATCGTTGAAGAGAGTTAACCTTTTCTTGAAGGACTACATTATCATGATGAAGGTGTGTGTCTATTGTCTTCCTTTCCTCCAACTATTGGAGAAGCTAATGGTTTTCCTTTTATAGATCCTCTATGGTTGGAGAAGAATCGATGATCTATGAGGAAGGCTTAGATCCTTTGAGGGATGTGGACAATCTATCAATTTTAGGATCTAGAGTAGGCATGGGTGAAGTAGGAGTGATGGGGGATTGGTAAGGAGAGGTAGGTTCTGATTTTGTTTTCCTTAGTGGCTCTAATCCATCTGCAAAAACTTCCCTAAGTTTCTTGTGAGGTCTCTCTAGGTCAGAGGACACTTGGATAGGGTCTGAAGCAGGTGGAGGTTTTTCATAAGGCCTGGTTCTTGTTCTCCAGGTACTATTCTGAAAGGGTTCTTTACCAAATCGATTGGCTCCCCTATTGTTTGTGGGAATGATGGGAAAGTCTTGCTGAATTACTTCTTGCGGTTGTTTAGGTGTAGGATCAAGAGAGAGTGAAGGCATTGGGGGGTTAACAATAGGCTTCTTTTGGTCTTTGCTCTTGGTCTTTTTACTCGATGAAGAAGTAGGGATATCAACAAGCTTTTGGTATTGTTCCGGCAAATAGAGGGTTTGTGCAAGGGGGTTTGGAGTTCTTGGAGAGAGAGGTTTGGACAGAGAGATAGTTTTTAGGCTAAGTGGCTTTTTACCAGTCTTAACAGTCAAGTGAGGGTTTGCAAATTGGTAGATAAAGGAATCCCAAGTTTTCCCATGTTTCTCTAGTTCAGCTAGAACGAGGAGTTTGATCAAGACATGGTGGAAGAGACTATTGTGGGGGTTAGTCACATTATTCCTCACTTGAGAGGACATCTTCTCCAATCTTTTGAGATAATAGAAGGGGAAGTTCAAAGGTTTGTTGAACTTTAAATGAGCCAACAATATGAAATGACAAGCTTTGAAGGTGGAGTATCTACCTTCACATGTAATTAACCTTGTGATGATGATGAGGGGGTTGATCAATTCCACCTTTATCCACTCCTTAGCATACCCTTTTGCTCCTAAAATGCTCTCGAATTTGGGCTTAAACACCCTGTTATAACTTGAGCATGGCAATTGGTGGTTTTTGAACCATCTATCTCCCATTATTGGGAGCTTTGTAGCTGCAGCAATGGACTCTTCTGAAACTTCAAAGGTAAGATACCCTACATGCGTTGTTTTACCATTGAAATCGACTGCAAATTGCATGGAGAGGACGCCATCGTGGCCCTACAGGCTAGACAAAAATGGCCCCCAGCCTACGCGCAAAACCACTTCTCTGCACTCTGCAAATTCAGGAATGGAAAACAAGTCTGCATAGGAGGAGGGTTCGT
Organism: Picea mariana; assembly: GCA_032191745.1. NCBI lineage: Eukaryota > Viridiplantae > Streptophyta > Pinopsida > Pinales > Pinaceae > Picea > Picea mariana. Next base: position 16,418 of record JASDQU011311449.1, read on the forward strand.
ACCTCCTGGGCATTATGGTAGAGGAGAATTTTACCAGGCAAGGGCATGATCAAGCCAAGAGATGACACGAATTGTGCACAGGCCAAACACGATTTGAACAAGGGAAGACTTAGCAGAGGTTGGGCACGATTTCCTAACACAGGGCAAAGAAAATGGCAAGGGTAAATGGAGATAATGGTTGCCCAACCCAATTTTGAATGCGCTTATGGTGGAGTACGTTGCACACATGTGCGCGCAAGCTGCCATGTGTGGGAATTTCGAATTCGATGGCTCATTTTTGGGGTAATGTAATGATGCATGGTTAGATCAATGTCCAAGTCTTTTGACTTGGACATTTGATCATAAACATATGGAGCATATATAATCAATTTCTGCAACTAATTCAATTGAATGTAATTGAGTTCTGGTTACCTCGAATCTAGGAAAGATACTGGTGTGTAATTCACATGGCACTTCGTTCGTCACCTCATACGAAATTTCATATGGCACCTCATACAGTACTCCATTTCGTACCTCTATATTAAATACGTTTTCACTTCCTGTAATGGATAGCCTGCAAATTAAATGTTTTTGACAATCACAGTGGTAAATGAGCAGAGGCATAATGTTCCCTGGTTTTTGATTTTTCCATCATGCTCACTCAACCCTCTTTCATATGACATATAATGTCAAAACCTACACTGAATAATGTATAGAAAGAAAAAACATGTATTATCAAACCTACAATATGCATCTTGTAATGAAAGATAAACCGATAAAGAGTGGTTTGTTAAGTATATGTTCAGTAATTTATAGCCCACAGGAGTTAATCATAAGAAATAAAATGACTATCAATGTAACAACCGGTATTATAGAAATAATACAAAAATTCTTGCAAAGATCTATTTCTCTAGGCAATGATCATTTGTCATCTCATGAACCCCTCCCCCACACCTAAGTATTGTGACACCTCATAATCAAAAGTATAGGAAACTAGTCAGTATCCCCCAATAGCCGAAGATTTAGAGTATGTCAAGTGTAAAAATAAAATTTCACAGATTGGTCTGACGAGACGGTTAGAATATGTCCCCACCTATAGGATAAGAGATCCTATATATATATAAGAAGAGGTAGTCAAGAGAGTTTCAAGATAGTATTAGAGTTATTTCCCAATGGAAAGTTGATGGAGTTCATTAACCTTACCTTAACCACACATACTTCATGTCATCTTAGTCTGCAAGTAATGTCATACATCAGGACAAGTTTAAATTTATTATTTATTTTTGTCAGATTACCATCCTCGCTAGGTAGAATGCCCTGCTCCCAGCAAGCATGTTCATTACTCCAACAGGTTTACCTAGTCATACCACAGGCCGATACCTACTGCCAATAGACCTGTTCAGTATCCCAACAGGTTAGCCTCTTAAACCCTCAAAGACTGGCCCTCCATCTTTTAAGATTTTAGTATAAGATTGTTTTATGCAAGAAGATGGGGGAACATCTCCGAAAACAACTTTTTCTTTCTCCTTTTTTTTCAATTGGGATGGTATTTATGTTAGAGGATGACTTTCTGTTATATTACTTATTGATTGTCTCAATGTAAGGGGTAATTAAGTGGACACGACCTATCTAAATATATGATATAATCAAGCTATTTAGTATGTAGTGGATGGTACCATTGAGAAAGAACAGAAAGGTATCTCTAGGCTCAACTTACTTTCTTCCTTTGTAGTTATTGTGATGTTTCCATGACTAACCGATTATTAGAATTCCTTGTTACTCTTTTATAAAGACACTTGACTCGCTTACTCAAGTTTCTTGGAAAAGAAACTGTACACGAGACCTCTAGGATTGATATTTATGGTATCACTTCCTTATACAATGGTGAAGCGTTTCAAGAGCAACTACTTTAGAATGCCTAAAAATGAGAATTCTTGCAAAAAATATGGTTGATTACAGTAAGTCAATATTCATTTTGATGCTTTAGCAAACACAAAATTCAAGTGTAATAATGTTTTGAAGAAAGATCCTTGAAACTGTGTACTCCTGGTGAAATAAATACTTACAAAAATCTCTAGAGGTTCCTAATTAACAAAATTCAAAAACTATTTACATATATAGAGTAGGAAATTTGGAAAAAATTTCAAGAACAAGGGGGGACTTCCCCATTTACTAAGGCCAATGCCTTGTCAGCTGACATGACCTGTAGAAAATCCTCTCTGGAAATGGGCTTATGATAAAATTTAATTCAGTGTCCATTTACCAAAAAGGAGACTTGTCCATCGTCAATTGTTTTAATTTTTACAACTCCATTGTCATATACAGTGTCTACCTCGTAAGGGCCCAACTAGTGGGTGGTAAGTTTTCCTTTGAAGGTTTTGAATCGGGAATCAAACAACAAATCCCAATCACTAGGCTGGAAGTGCTTCTTCTTAATAAACTTGTCATGCTACTTGCTCCTCTGGTTTTGGACTAATATCATTCATTGGATGGCATCTTGCCTGATTTCATCCAATTCATTCAATTGTAGGGCTCATTGCTTCTGAGCCTCATCTAGGTTCAATCCTAATTCTGCGGAAATAAGGAAGGTCCTTACTTGGAATTCTATTGGTAAAAGTACGTGTTTCTCATACACTAGCTCATAAGGGGTATGCCCAGTGGTATTTCTCTAGGTAGTCTAGTATGCCCACAAAGCCTCTGGGAGTCTATCATCCCAATCCCGGTGATGTAACTGAACAGTCTTAGTCAAGATGGCTTCCATAACTTTGTTTGTGGATTCTACCTGACCATTGGCTTGCGTGTGGTATGGAGAAGATTTACGGTGTTTAATCCCATATTTCTCTGTTAGCTCTTTAATTAGCTTGGAAGTGAATTGAGTGCCTTGGTCGGTAAAAATTTCACGAGGGACACCAAAGAGAGTAAATATGTCTTCATAGATAAATTCGACAACAGACTTCTCTATAGCACTGAATAGGTCTTTTGCCTCTACCCATTTGGTGACATAGTCCATACAAACCCAAATATAGTTCTTCCTACGGGACATGGGTGAAATTGGTCCTACAAAGTCAAGGGCCCATTTTTTTAAGGGTTCTATCATAACTTGGGCTCGTAAAGGCATTTCATCAGATGACGTAGGTCTTCCTATCCTTTGGAAACTATCACAACTTCTCACATATTTGGCAACATCTTTGAAAATGCTAGGCCAATAGTAACCCGAATGTAACACCGTATATGTTGTACGTTTGTCATAAAAATGGCCACCACATGGTCCATCATGAAAACTTCGTAGTATATTAGGTACCTCGTCCTCTCGGACACATCTACGAATAATCAAATCAGGACCTGTGCAAAAAAAATCATGACCAACCCAAGAGTAATTAGCACTATGTGTAATAATTTTTCGCTTTTCATGAGGTGACAAATGAGATGATAACTTCCTAGTAGCCAGATAGTTTTCCATATCCGCAAACCATAGGGTATTGATAGAAAGGGAAAAGAGGTGCTCGTCTGGAAAACTATCATCTACAGGGATATCATCATCCTCATTTTTTATTCGGGAAAGAAAGTTAGCTACTACATTATCCTTTCCAGGTCGGTCAAGCACAATAATATTAAATTCTTGCAATAACAAAATCCACCTAGCCACTCGGCCATTAGTTATAGGTTTATTCATGAGGAATCTAATGGTGGAATGATCGGTATGTACGAATACTTCATAACTTGTAATGTACTTCTATTTTTTGGTATCGGTCTGCGGATTTTATAAGTGGAACGTTCCTTCCCCTAAAGAGATCGGAAGGAACCTTGGTTGAACGGTCTGATTTTGATTTAATGTATCTACCTTGTGGGTCTCTAGGCCTATTCATGAAAGAAAGAAAAAACTACCATTTGGTTTCTAGGTCTATTCATGAAAGTAAACAAAAAGAAAAAGAAAAACTACCATTGGGTTTGGGGGAACCTGCTATAGTAGATGCGCAGGTTATTACCTCTCGTCTTAAAGCTCCCCCACCACCAATCTAATGCTAAGGTCTAAGAATGATCTATTTCCTAACTACTTCTTACCTTGAGACAACGCCCCGACAACGACGCCAAAAATGATGGGTGTTATATATGTACTAAAAACATAGTAAAAACCCTCAATTAAATTGTCAACCTGGGGTAAGTAAACTTAGAGTTGTAGAAAAATATATGCCAAAGTTAGAAGCGTTGGTAGGAGCATAGTCTAACTAATGAAGGTAGCTATCTAAGGCTAGTCTACTCAAGCAAAACTATCTAATGAGAAAACCCTACTAAGCAAATTGAAACTATGTAACCTAAGTACTTTTGGGCCAAGGATCGATGGATAGTTCTAAGAAAACAAGTAAAAACCCTACTTCAAGCCAACTAGTTCATAACAATAAGAACAACTATTTAATCATAATAAGCAAATGACAAAAGAAAACTTCTTTAACTTGTCAACCTATATTCAATGAGTAACTACCCTATTGAAAGCAAATAAATAAACAAGAAAGCAAAGAGACCTAACTAACCTACTAAAGCAAGTAAACAAGTAAGCAATGACAACTATCTAACCTACTAAAGAAATAGACAAGTAAACAAAGACAACTAACTAACCTACTAAAGAAAATAGACAACTAACTATTGCAAGCAATCAAATTAAAACTTCTCATTGAACAACTATCTAGCCTAAGAGTCAAGTGGACTAAATTCTTAATTCAAAACTATTCCTAATTCATGAAAGGAAAACTATTTTATTGAAAGCAAGAAAGACTAGCAACTAACCTATGATAAGCAAACTGTTCTCTAACCTATTAAAGCAAAAGACTATCTATCCTACAACAGCAATAAAACTATTTCCTAATCTATGAAAGAAAGAAACTATATCTTCTGAGCTATGAAAGCAGGAAAACTATCTCTTTTAATCTATGAAAGCAAGAAAGCTATTTCTTAATCTATGAAAACTCAAACATAATGTTGGTGGTTGTGTGAATGTCTTCGGTGTCGGATGATATCTTGATGGCACTTGAAAACAAAGGACAATTCAATCGGTATAAACTCAACACTGATCTCAATGGCAAAGTGAAAGGTATGGATTAAACAATCCAACGCGAATTTATCCATGACAAAAGCAATCATCGATTACCCTGCATATTCATTTATTAACCATCAAAAATACAACAAGATCATCGATATACTTCTATACTACGTAAGCAAAACTAGATTCAACCATTAACTAAGAAATATAATTGCAATTTAATTCTAGAAAGAAAATTACATAAATTGAAAACTATGTTATATCTACTCTAACAATTCAAACTGCAATAAGGAAATGCTTAAAAACAGAAGTTAAAACATGACATTAAAGAGTAAACTAACAACTACATTAATGAACAACTAGCTAAGCCAATTCTACATAAAAATGAAATGAGCAAGCTATGATTAAAAATTGAAATTGATCCTATCCATCCATCAAATCCTTGTCGAAGAAAGCTCAAATAAAAACTATGTTTTAAACTTGATTCTAAAATCATAAATAAAGATGTAATCTAATATCTAATTACACATGGGGTTAGTCTAGGGGTCTGCAGATTCGTTCCTAACTACAAGATTAATGCATGCTAACGCAATTCATCCTACTAACCTGCAAAAGAGAGTCAAAGCAATTAAATTGCAACAACAAACTAATTTACATAATAAAAATGCATGTACAGGAAAATAAAGAGAACAACTAAACTATGAAATACATAAAAAAACACAAAGATGGTTACCAGAATACTGGTGGGTCCCCCAACAAGTCGTGGTCACTTTCTAAAAGCACACCACGTGCTCAACAATATGAATTCACCATAAAAACTCAAAAACACAGTTCTTGTATAATTTGGCAATGTAAAATGGCAAAACAGAGTAAAAACGTATTTCTACCTATCACACTGATGCTTTTACTACTTAACTTATGTCTAACCACCTCGGTGGTATTTATAATGTTTACAGACCAAGTGGTCGACCACAGGAAGGTCGAACCACTTCTAAATTCAGAAATTTGCATTAAATGATGCCCTAATTGATAAAACAGAGCGAGCCAATAATTTCCCTCTTGAACAACTAAAAATGAGTTGTCGGGAGCTCGATAGCTAGAGGGGGAAAGCATGAAAAAACCCACGTTCCCGATTCGCCCATCACTGGTTTCCAATACCATAACCGCTAAGTCGCCCTTCTTTTTTGTGCAATACACAGTGCTGGACAGAGTGCCAGATCGGGTACCGAAATGAGTGTTGGAAGGAGTGTTGGACTGAGTGCCAGAAGTAGAAACGTGGTGCGTTTTTTCCCTGTAACACTAGAAAAACATGAATTAGCTCTTGGTAATCATAAAACGTGATGAATTATACCCAATAATGACACTAAACATGAATCACACGTACTTGGTGGAGATCATGCCATTTTAACATAAAATTCTTCAAAAAGATCCTTCAAAATATGAAAAACACATATGTACATGCGACAAAAGTGTATAATAACCGTCATAAAAGTGATCATATCTCAGGCCCAACAAACATCATATCCAACCTTGGAATCTTCTTTGTGCATTTCATATTAAATGCATCAGCCACTACCACATTGAACCCATCAAAGTCCTATGTAGCAATGCATCTCCTGCCACCAAAGTTGCATCAATGAATTTGTGGGTCTCCCCACCATCAATCAATTATTTGAGACATTGTCCCCATAGTACTCCTGTAATTCTAAAAGTGTAATAACTATGGGTGCTTGATAGAGTGGCGATAGTCCAACCCTTGGCCTCCACATGAGGTTGCTCATCACTTGAGTCTCCCTACTCGTTTCCCAATCCATGTGTACCTTCCTCCTCTTCCTTGTCACTGTCTGAGTGCACCTCTATATAGTGTACATTTCCCTTCCCCATGCACCTGTGTCCTAGCTCCCAAGGCACTTTGCAACTGAAGATTTTTTTTTCCTTCTCAACTAATTGTGGGTTTCCTATTCCAACTTCTCCTTTACAGTCCACTCTTTCTAGAAAGGTTTATTATCTTTATTTTTCTGGGAAATGAAAGGCTTGGAGAAATACTTTTTCTTTGGGACCACATCCTCCATGTCTCGTGTCTCGATCATGGCGTCATGTAGATACTTTTATTTGAAGGATTTAACCCAACCACGCAATGGTTTGGATATTCCTTCAGTGAAAAACATAACTAGCCTTTGTTTTGATATGTCTTTAATTGTGACCGCAAGCTTCTGGAGCACTGTAATGTAGGAATCTGGTGTCCTAACTTGTTTAAGTTGTGCTAAATCTCTGAAATGCAGTTCTGGAACCTTTTTTTCAAATCGCTCCATTAACTTTTGTGTCAATTCCAGATAGGAAGTAATGTTGGCATGTCCCATACTAACCAATCCATTGTACCACCACTCATGGGTCTCTCCATCTAAATGCAAGGTAGTGAATTTAATCAATTTTTCCTTCATTATAGGGTTGAGTTTGAAGTATGTGTCCAACTTTTGTACCCATTCTCTAGTTGTGCACTTGTTGGAAGCATCAAATGAAGGAATGGATAATTTTCCAACCTTTCACATGAGATCAATGTTATGTTAACCCTTGTTGAAATACCTTGGTTTGTTCCTTTATTTTATAGTACAATAGTCTTGTAATGACATGGATGATTGAAACTCTTCACCAAGAATTTGATACTCCCTCAAGTAATCATTAAAGGCTTCACCTTGTCCTTGCTTCCCTTAATTTCTTGTTTTATGCTCCCTCGAGAACTGAGGAAAAAGATGTATAGGAATCACTTTACTAGTGGTCCTAGTGTTGTTATGTGTGGGAATATTGTTGTTGTTTCCTTCTGCATGATTCCCATTTTTTCCATTAGTAACCCCTGAACCATTGTTTCCCCCATGGTTTTGGTTCACTTGAGTATTGTTGATTTACCGAATCATGAGTTGTACCATCTGTTTCTACCCCCTTGCTATGCCATTTAGAATGGTCATGGTATTTCCCTTAGGTTGCTCATCCCTATCCTCTGTGTTTTCATCTTCTTCTGATTGAAATATGTTTTTTGATCCTCGTTGCCTTCTACTTCGGTAAGTGATATATTCCCTATCTTCCTGCCTCATGAGACAACATACACTCATAGCCTAGCAGGATTGTGGCTCTAATATCACTATAATTTCCCTTACTAATTTTTTCAATTTTAGCTCAGTTTGTTGGTGTGGATATTTTGTCAAAAAGTTTGAGTACAAGCAATATTGATCAACAACTTGGTAATTCTGATTTGTTTTTCTAATAGCATATATTAAACACACAATATATATACTTTGAAAACTTATTGCATTGAGATTATATGGCAGGAGTGGTACAATTTGTCACTATCAAAAAAACTATATCAGTAAGCAAGTGAAACAGATTATGACCTATACATTAATAAAATGGGCTACATGTAGGTAGAGGAAACATACAACAATCATATAAAGATATGGACATGCTTGTAGGAGTAATATGTGTGTAGTTATCTGATGGATAATGGAACAATAGTCCACCGTAATACAAAACTTGTCTCTGTAGTAATGAACTCGGCCCAGACTAGGAGTAACTC
>JASDQU011311449.1:25099-45676 GCA_032191745.1 Picea mariana
TAGTGTGCTATCATTTCTTCCATGAAAATTGTCCAAGTGACGAGTGATTTGCGAGAACAAAGCCATCGATACCATACAAATTGATTGGGTTCTAAATATAAAGAAGCAATTCATACCTTTTGTGTATGTGGCACATTATGTAGATCAAAGAATTGCTCCATCTGAAGTATCCATGTGACTGGGTCCTTGCCATCAAACTTCCTCCTATCGATCTTAGGAACATCGTTGGTCTTCAACCCAAAGTTGGAATTTCTCCATTCTTGATTCACCTTCCTTGTGTCCTCATCAAGAATTTCATGGGATACATTTTCAATTTCAGGTGTCCTCTCTATTATGAAAATTTTCAATCCTTCCATGATCTCCCCTTTTAAACCCTCCATCATCTCTTGTAGTTCATCTTTTGTTACTGTCTTCTTTTATAAATCATTTATGCCCCTACGGATTTCTTCACCTTCATCAAGATTCCATGTAGAATTATCTAGAGGCTTATTTGGTGTATAAGTTCCCTTTTTGGGTGGCATGTTGGCCAAGTATCACTTTTGAACCTTAATTTTGAGGTGGTTCTGCTAGACAATATTTCTTCTGTTGTATCTCCAAATTTTCGGCCCTTCTGGGTATGAAACTTTATTTTTTGTAGTTCTCTGATATTTCTTCTTTGCAATACCATAGGTCTGATCAAAATTGGATGTGCCAAGTGGAATTTACGGTAACTTCCCCACAACTTGCTGATTTTTTTCCTTTCCGGGAGATGTCACTTGTATAGCGTTCCCCACACAAAATAATTGATACAAAATTCCGAAACTCATACCAGAAATACTACAAACTATCCACTATCCAATGCAACCAGTTGCACTCAATTTGGATACTCGAGGAAGAAGTTATGATTATTTTACCTGGAACACCTTCTTGAGACTAGTCAATAGGACTAGTCAGATACCCTATCTTCCACAGGGTGTATCTACAAATGTAAGACGACCCAGAAGATGAAACTTTTACCACAGATACCTTACTAATTTTTGTGAATATCCTCCGTATTTCAGGGTCTAAAACTTACAGAAAACATTTTATAGTAAAAATTTCGCAATGACTCAGTTCAGGATGATTCTAGAACCCTATCTTGCACAGATGTATCTCCAAAATTATAAGGCCTCGGGAGCTGAAATTTTAACCCAACGTACCTTGATCCGTATACTAAATATCCTCCAAGCTGTTCCTTATGAAACGTTGTAGAAAACAAGTTATAGAGAAAATTCCAAGGTGTTTCAGATGTAACAGCGAAACCCCAAGACCTTGAGCTCTGATACCATATGTTAAGAACCAAATATCAATATAGCATAGAAAAACCTCAGAATAAGTACTCAACGCCTTGAAAAAGAGAGAAATTCAGATAATAATCATCTTCGAGGGGGAAACCTCCTTATGCGCACATAAATGTACAATTCCAAGATCATTCCAAATGAAAATGTCTCCTTGGTATATATAGGAGACTAGGAGGTATAATTACAGCTAATGGAATAAAGCCGATATAAATAAAATAACATTACTAATGTAATATGCCCCAATTAAGAGGTAATGAGCCAATATTAGGGCTTAACATATAGTAGTTCAGGCTTTCTTCATTGTTTTCTTATCTGATTGCAAATGTGGCAAGAAGCATAGTGAAGGTCAACATATAATGGAGATCATGGTAAGCACAGGATGCATTATGGGAACATCTTTGTTTTGTTTACCTTGTATAGGAAATCGATGATCTAGCACAATAGTAATCAAGCGCCACAAGAAGGAGGATCCAACACGGAGCAGGTTGGAGTGATTTGAGGTGTCGACATAGATTTAGTGGCAAGATTATGGGCAATTATAGCATTCGATGATATAGTGATAACAAATTGCAGAGCACATATATAAAGCATAGGTGGCAGAGTATCACAATCCCTTAAATCACGAATGCAGAATCAACTCTTTGATTTCACTCCAGATCTAGCATGATCATAGATGATCGGATGTCAGAAGGAATCTATTGAAACAACATCCTGAAATTTAGAAGGAGTGTTACACTTGTCATTTCTTTGTAAATATAGTTCCAAAAGATTAGAAGTCAGGTGGAATAGGTGTCATAATCTTGTAGGTTTTTACTATTTTGGGAAAGTAGTTAGGTAGCTTGAATCTTGAGCTTAGGAGGGAGATTTTTATTATATACATGGATGAGAAAGATAATGGTGACCTGGGAAGAGAGAGGTTTGACCCCTTTGGAAAGAAACTGTTCTATTGTAACTGGTTTTTTGTTTGGAATATATTGATGAAAATAATACACGAGTAGTAGTATCTATTGATATCGAAGATTCATTACAGCTTGTCCTTTTAGTATGTGTATCTGGTTCATCATTTTTCATATTGTTTGTTTCCCTTCTTGCATTAACTAAGTTGAGTTGTTTGGAATTCATCCATGTTTGATGCTCCTTACACATAGTTGATGTATGTGATGTTTTTAATGGTTGTTGGTCATAATTCACCCATGTTTTGTGCTCTGTTTGTAATTACTAGTCTTCAAATGTTTTTCTTCTAAATTTATATTGAAAATTCATCCTAGTTTGGTGCTTTCAATGTAATGGGCTTCCCTATTTGTTCTACTACCATCTGATTACTGTTATTTGTTGAAAGACAAGTTTACTTTGCCTCTTTTCCCTCAAGAGTACAATAGTTGTATTAATATTCTCGGTAGAGTTTCATATCTTGAATCCATTTCCCAATAGACTCTTTCCCCACTTGTCAAACCACTAACCTTTATAAAAAAAAGGTTCTTATCAGAAATCTGAACTTCTAAGTGTTATTTTTTAATATCTTCGAGTGTGAAAGCTTTTGGAAATTGAGAGAGCCCTCTTTGATTGTATAAGGTTAGAATACAATCTAAAGTAGGTTGAAATGGTTACCTTTGGGATTTCCTACAATAACCATAGGAAAATCATAGAGTGATAACATCTTGGTGTCGCTGTCGGGGAATGAATGGTGATATCTTCCCTGGGAAAGAACGACATTTTTGTAGCTCTAATATCTGAAGGAAAATAGAAATCATACATCATTGGTTGTGATATTTGCCTTGGCGACTCCATCTTCAAGAATCCAGATTTTAGAAAATTTCATGGCAACTTCTTTGTTCAAAGAGCTCGAAGTATGAAGAGTTTCTTGGTTTCAGAATGACTAGCTTACCTCCTAATCTAGGTATTTCATTAAGAAAAACAACAAGGTTGGTGGCAGACCTTGTTTATTTTCAAAATTTCAGAAAATGGATTCATATGTCTTCTAAACATCATGGGTATGAAGATATGTGTTCTTCTTTATTGTCTTATTTGGATTCATGTCATATATGTTGTAAATAAGATAATATTATTTGTTTATAAAATATTATTATGGAACTTAAGATAGAACAAGAAATCCAAAGGATATCCCAAGATTCGTCTCCTTTTGAAGAACTTTCTGGCCAACAACAAGAACAGTATGAATTAAAGACAGATGAAATGCCATTGGTTAATTTAGAACAATATAAAGCAAGATACTAGGCTGCCATGGATGAATTTTACAGGTACTATGACCTTAGGCATAAGGTTAGTACTCTGAGGTTTATTCTCCTTGTAGAAAATGAATTTTCAGCCAGCAAGCAGCCTTTGTATCAAAATACAAGTCCTGTTCAAATACCTTTTTATGACATAGACATTGTGAAAATTCACAAAGAACCATTTAAGGATGATTTCGTTGTTGGTCATAATGAAGTAGTAGTCATTCATGCTCTCAAGGATCCATATGTTGTCATGTTAAAATATTCAATCGAAATGAGCTATGTAATGTTTAAACATGAGGACAGTTTCAAATGGTAAAATAACTTGTCATATTTCAATTTTGACTTTATGAGTCGAGGAGTTGAAAGAAAGCTGCAGTCAAGAAACTGTTTTCTTGATTGGCTTCATTGGAGATATGATATTACTTGATTCAGCCTTTGTTCTCCCCAAGGTATGGTATGTATGAGTGTGAATAATCTCGGTACTACGAGCATTTCTTTCAACAATTTCCAGTTTTAATTTCCAATAGTTTTTAGTTGCAACATAGTTTTAGTTTTAGGTACACACTTCAATTTTGACTTTATGACTCGAGGAGTTGAAAGAAAGTTGTAGTCAAGAAACATTTTTATTAATTGGCTTCATTGGAGATATGATATTACTTGATTCATCCTTTGTTCTCCCCAAGGTAGGAGTATGAATAATCTCTGTACTACGAACATTTCTTTCAACAATTTCTAGTTTTAATTTCCAACAGTTTTTAGTTGCAACATAGTTTTAGTTTTAGGTACATACATGATTTGGGAGAATCCCAATGAATAGGAACTTGGTATATGGTATATTTTCCACCTCACATGGAGGATGCCATCCCCGGTTGGATCCAATGTTATCACATGTACTTTTCGTCCGTTTTAATTTTCAACAGTTTTTAGTTGCAACATAGTTTTAGTTTTAGGTACCCACATGATTTGGGAGAAGCCCAATGGATAGGAACTTGGTATACGGGATATTTTCCACCTCACATGGAAGACACCATCCCCAGTTGGATCCAATGTTATCACATGTACTTTTCATCAAATTTTTCTGTGATTTGGATAAGATTTGGCGATTAAGCTGCGAGGGGATATATTTTATTTATCAAATTTAATTTTCAACAGTTTTTAGTTGCAACATAGTTTTAGTTTTAGGTACACATGATTTGGGAGAAGCCCAATGGATAGGAACTTCATATACGGGATCTTTTCCACCTCACATGGAGGACGACATCCCCGGTTGTTTTAGTTTTAGGTACACATGATTTGGTAGAAACCCAATGGATAGGAACTTCGTATACGGGATCTTTTCCACCTCACATGGAGGACGACATCCCCGGTTGGATCCAATGTTATCACATGTACTTTTCGTCAAATTTTTCTATGATTTGGATAAGATTTGGCAATTACGCTGTGAGGGGATATATTTTCTTTACCAAAAACATTGGGCCGAGGCCCAATTTCCAATTATTGGAACCAAATCCTTTTTTGTGATTTCGATAAGATTTGGCAATTAGGATGCGAGGGGATATATTTTCTTTACCAATGTTTACCAATAGGATTTGGCAATTAGGATGCAGGGGATATATTTTCTTTACCAAAAAGATTGGGCCGAGGCCCAATTTCCAATTATTGGAACTAAATCCACGAGTAAGGAACCTAATCCAACACAAGTTAAAATTGAACCACAAGCCACAACACAATGTACAAATCAAAGCCAAGTCACATGAAGAAGGAGCCCACCGGGGGAATTCATAGTGCTCTACGTGTCGAATTACATAGCAACTGTTGGCGCATATAAACACCTCATGGATCTGCCTTGGCTCCAATGTGGGATATGTCCCACTAAATAAATAAATAAATAAAAGAGAGCACCAAGTTGAGAGTTTACCACAATCCAACAAGAATCTCCATTTTTYCTTAATCAAGTCTGATTTTAAGTGTCGAGCCAAGGGATTGAGGATTATACCATCGCATATGTGTCACAAGGAATGTCAGTTCAAAGAAGACCAGATCGTGATATGGATTGGTATAGGTTTCAAGGAATGGAATGGCATATACACCGAAGCATTCTACTAGAAGAAAAAGATTTGGATTCGTTGTTTCACTCCAGATCCAACATGATCATAGATGATCGAATGTTAGAAGGAATCTATTGAAACAACATCCTGAAATTTAGGAGTGTTACACTTGTCATTTCTTTGTAAAGACAGTTCCAAAAGATCAGAAGTTAGGTGGAATAGTTGTCATAATATTGTAGTTGGTTACTCTTTTGGGAAAGTAGTTAGATAGCTCGAGTCTTGAGCTTAGGAGGGAGTTTTTTTTTATATACAAGGCTGAGAAAGATAATGGTGACCTGGGGAGAGAGAGGTTCGACCCTTTTGGAAAGAAATTGTTCTATTGTAAATGGTTTTTTCTTTGGAATATCTTGATGAAATTAATACAGGAGGAGTAGTATCTTTTGATATAAGAGATACATTACATCTTGTCCTTTCAGTATGTGTATCTGGTTCATCTTTTTCATACTGTTTGTTTCCCTTCTTTCATTAACTAAGTTGAGTTGTTTGGATTCATCCATGTTTGATGCTCCTTACACATAGTTGATGTATGTGATGTTTTTAATGGTTGTTGGTCAGAATTCACCCATGTTTGGTGCTCTGTTCTTGGTTATCAGTATTCAAATGTTTTTATTCTAAATTTATATTGAAAATTCATCCTATTTTGGTGCTTTCAATGTAATGGGTTTCCCTCTTTGTTCTGCTACCATCTGATTATTGTTCTTTGTTGAATGAAAAGTTTAATTTGAATCTTTTCCTTCAAGAGTACAATAGTTGTATTAATATTCTCAGTAGAGTTTCATTTCTTGACTCCATTTCTCAATAGACTCTTTCCCAGCTTGTCAAACCACCAACGTTTATAAAAACAAAATTGTTCTTATCATAAATCTGACCTTCTGACTATTATTGTTGAATATCTTCGAGTGTGAAAGCCTTTTGTCTATTGAGAGAGCCCTCTCTGATTTTATAAGGTCAAAATATAGTCTAAAGTAGGTTGAAATGGTTACCTTTTGGATTTCCTACAACAACCATAGGAAAATCACAGAGTGATAACATCTTGGCGTCGTTGTCAGGGAACGAATGGTGGCATCTTCCCTGGGAAATAAGGACATTGCTATATCTATGATATCTGAAGGAAAATAGAAATCGAACATCATTGGTTGTGACATTTTCCTTGGCAAATCAATCTTCAAAGATCCAGATTTCAGAAAATTTCATGGCAACTTCATTGTTCAAAGAGATTGGAGTATGAAGATTTTCTTGGTTTTAGAATGACCAGCTTACCTCCTAATCCAAGTATTTCTTCAAGAAAAACAACAAGGTTGGTGGCATACCTTGCTTCTTTTCAAAATTTCAGAAATTGGATTCATATGTCTTCTAAACATCATGGGTATGAAGATATTTGTTATTTTTTATTGGCTTATTTGGATTCATGTCATATCTATTGTAAAGAAGATAATATTGTTTGTTTATAAAATCATATTATAGAACTTAAGATAGTACAAGAAATCCAAAGGATATCCCAAGATTCATCTCCTTTTGAAGAAATGTCTGACCAACAACAAGAACAATATGAATTAAAGACATATGAAATGTCATTGGTTAATTCGGAACAATATAAAGCAAGATATCAGGCTGCCATGGCTGAATTTTACAGGTACTATGACCTTAGGCCTACAGTTAGTACTCTGAGGTTTATTCTTTCTGTAGAAAATGAATTTTTAGCCAGCAAGCAACCTTCATGTTAAAATACAAGTCATGTTCAAAAACCTTTGTATGACATAGACATTGTGAACAATCACAAAGAACCATTTAAGGATGATTTCATTGTTGTTCATAATGAAGTAGTAGTCATTCATGCTCTTAAGGATCCTTTTTAAGTAGTAGTCATTCATGCTCTCAAGGATCCTTTTTTTGTCATGCTGAAATCTTCAATCGAAATGAGCTATGTAATTTTTAAACATGAGGACAGTTTCAAATGGTGGAATAATTTGTCATATTTCAAATTTGACTTTATGACTGGAGGAGATGAAAGAAAGTTGCAGTCAAGAAACCGTTTTCTTGCTTAACTTCATTGGAGATATGAGATTAATTTATTAATCATTTTTTCTTGCCAAGGTAGGGTAGGTAGCAGTGTGAATAAGCTCGGTACTACAATTATACTCTGTCATGTCTTTTGTAGAAACTCGCAAAGTTATTTTTATTTTTGTTATTATCTCTCAAGTGAACTGTGAGAACTGATATAGTCTTTTGTCCTTCGGGGGTTGACTGTAACTCATGGAACTCATGGATGATAGTATGTAAAGAAAATTATATCTAATATAATTTTGAGCAAATTTATTTTTTGGAGAGCTCGGTACTACGAGCATTTCTTTCAACAATTTCCAGAAGTTTTAGTTTTTAGTTGCAGCATAGTTTCAATCTACAGGTCACAAGAGGTACTTATACTCTGTCATGTCTTTTGTAGAAACTCGCAAAGTTATTTTTATTTTTTTTATTATCTCTCAAGTGAACTATGAGAACTGATATAGTCTTTTGTCCTTCGGGGGTTGACTGTAACTCATGGAACTCATGGATGATAGTATGTAAAGAAAATTATATCTAATATAATTTTGAGCAAATTTTGTTTTTGGAGAGCTCGGTACTACGAGCATTTCTTTCAACAATTTCCAGCAGTTTTAATTTTTAGTTGCAACATAGTTTCAATCTACAGGTCGCAAGAGGTACACACATGACTTGGGAGCAGCCCAATGGATAGGCACTTGCTCTACAGTGTATTTTCCGCCTCATAGGGAGGATTCCATCCCCAGTTGGATCCAATGCTAGTACATGTACTTTTCATCAAATAACATGTACTTTTCGTCAAATTTTTTTGTGATTTGGCCATTGCGCTCTGAGGGGATATATTTTCTTTACCTAAAATATTGGGTCGAGACCCAATTTCCAATTATTGGAACCAACTCCATGAGTCAGGTACCTACACCAACACACAACACAAGTTATAATCGAATCACAATCCACAACACAATGTACAAATCAAAGCTAAGTCACATAGAGAAGGAGCCCACCAAGGGCAGTCATAGTGCTCTACGTGTCAAATTGCATTGAAACTGTTGGCACATATAAACACCTCATAGTTATTCCTTGGCTCCAATGTGGGATATGTCCCACTAAATAAATAAATGTAAAAAAGAAAGCGCCAAGTTGAGAGTTTACCACAATCCAACAAGAATCTCCACTGTTCGTTAATCAAGTCTGATTTTAAGTGTCGATCCAAGGGATTGAGGATGATACCATCGCATATATGTCATGAGGAATGACAGTTCAAAGAAGACCAAATCATGATATGGATTGTTATAGGTTTCAAGGAATGGAAATGGCATATACACCGAAGCATTTTGCCAGAAGAAAAATATTTGGAGTTGTTGTTTCTTATGGACGATATCTCAACTTTTTCTCACCAAAATCCCTCATATTATTCTCAGTTGAATGATATGGGCTTGGTCCTACAAAGCCAATATTGTGTTGTAAGATCAATTTTTTTTTGCAAAAGGCCACAACGAGTTCTTGCGGGCAAAATCCTTGGAAAGTTTTTATTATGCCCCCCATTTTCAACAGTTGATTAAGTTCCAATAGTCAAAGTTATTTGATAGTGAGTTGGTGGAGTTGGGTTGTGAAGATAATGATTCTACTGTGAAGACAAAATCCCTTAAGGATTTGGTCACTTCCAACTGTTGACAACGATACATATATGCAAATGAATAATATGGCCTTTGTAATATGGTAGTTCAGGATTTCTTCATTGTTTCCTTATCTAATTGCAAACATGGAAAGAAGCATAGTGAAGGTCAACATATAATGGATATCATGGTAAGCACAGGATGCATTATGGGCACATATTTGTTTGTCTTTACCTTGTACAGGAAATCGATGCTCTAGCACACCAGTAATCGAGTACCACAAAAAGGAGGATCCAACAATAAGCAGGTTGGAGTGATTTGAGGTGTTAACAGAGATTTAGTGGCAAGATTATGGGAAATTATAGCATTCGATGATAAAGTGCTAACAGATGGCACTGGGCAAAGCACATATATAAAGCACAAGTGGAAGAGTATCACAATCCCTCAGATCATGAATGCATAATCAACTCTATGATTTCACTCAGGATCCATCATGATCATATATGATCGGATGTCAGAAGGACTCTATTGAAACAACATCCTAAAATTTAGGAGTGTTACACTTGTCATTTCTTTGTAAAGACAGTTCCAAAAGATCAGAAGTTAGGTGGAATAGGTGTCATAATCTTGTAGTTGTTTACTATTTTGGGAAAGTAGTTAGATAGCTCGAGTCTTGAACTTAGGAGGGAGTTTTTTATTATATCCATGGCTGAGAAAGATAATGGTGACCTGGGGAGAGAGAGGTTCAACCCTTTTGGAAAGAAACTATTCTATTGTAACAGGTTTTTTGTTTGGAATATCTTGATGAAATTAATACAGGAGTAGTATCTTTTGATATCATAGATTCATTACATCTTGTCCTTTCAGTATGTGTATTCAGTTCATCTTTTTCATATTGTTTGTTTCCCTTCTTGCATTAACTAAGTTGAGTTGTTTGGAATTCATCCATGTTTGATGTTCCTTAGGCATAGTTGATGTATGTGATTTTTTAATGGTTGTTGGTCAATATTCACCCATGTTTGGTGATCAATATTCAAATTTTTTTCTTCTAAAGTTATATTGAAAATTCATCCTAGTTTGGTGCTTTCAATGTAATTGGCTTCCCTCTTTGTTCTGCTACCATATCATTACTCTTATTTTCTTAAAGACAAGTTTACTTTGCCTCTTTTCCCTCAATATTACAATAGTTGTATTAATCTTCTTAGTAGAGTTTCATATCTTGACTCCATTGACTAATAGACTCTTTCTCGGCTTGTCAAACTACCAAACTTTATAAAAACAAAATTGTTCTTATCAGAAATATAACCTTCTGAGTGTTATTGTTGAATATCTTCGAGTGTGAAATCCTTTTGGCTATTGAGAGATCCCTCTCTAATTGTATAAGGTCATAATATAGTCTAAAGTAGGTTGAAATGGTTATCGTTTGGATTTCATACAACAACCATAGGAAAATCATAGAGTTATAACACCTATGATGATGTCCATGGACACACTTTACCACTTCTACTTATGGATGGTTAATGGATGCAATAACCCGCAGAATGAGTCTTCTCTGACTTCTTTTGTTGACAAGTCATACACTCCTTCACATGTCTCAATACATCATCTCTRAGTTCCTTCCAAGAGAACCTCTCCTTGATCTTCTTGTAATTTTTAAAGTACCCAGGATGGCCTATTAGAGGCATATCATGCATATCCCTCATAATATTCTCCTTAAGTGTGGACTCATGGACTAAGTATATGTGGTCCTTGTAGTAGATGATACCATCTACCACCATGTACCTGTCATCTTATATGTTTTAATCCATCCACTCACAAGAAATTTTTTTCTTGGAGTACTCCACCAAGAGGTGGGATTCTGGTGAGCTTAAATTTATACAAGTGGACATATCTCGAGCTTCCTAGAGAGAGCATAAACAACTGGATTTTTCTTTCCTTTCACATACTCAATATCAAAGTCATATTCTTGAAATTTTCTAACCGACTTATGTTTCCTCTCATTTAATTCCTTCTACTCCAAGAAGTACTTCAAATCGTTGTGATCACTCTTAACAACAAATTTTCCACCTACCAAGTATTGTTTGAATTTCACTAAATCATGCATGATGGTGAGCATTTCCTTGTCGTAGATGGAATATAGGCTATCCAAATATATTATTTTCCTTCTCTTGTATGACATCGTATGTTTATGTTGCATCGGGAATGATCCAATACCCTCACCCAAAGAATCACACTCAAGCACAAAAGGCTTAGTGAAATTAGGAAGTGCCAGAACTAGGCGAATGCTCATCAATTCCTTTATTCTATCAAATGTCTTTTGGGATTATTTTGTCCACCTAAATTCCCCTTTCTTCATGATATCTATGATTGGTGCACCCAACTGTGAGAATCCCTTTATAAACTATCAATAGCAGCTGCATATCCTGGAGAATCCATGCAACTCTGTAAGGTTCCTAGGTGGTGGCCAATCCAGTATGGCCTTGATCTTCTCCCTATGTACTTGTACCCCCTATCCACTAATAACATGGCACAAGTATAACATATTCTTCATGTCAAACTCACATTTTGATTCCTTAGCATACAACGAATTCTCCGCAATAATTCCCAAAATCTCATCCAGAAGCTCCAAGTGTTCCTCCCATGTCCTATTGTATATAAGAAGATCATCGAAGAAAAAAAATAAGAATTTCCACAATTAATTGTTGAAAATGTGATTCATGCAAGACCACAATGTAGTTGGTGCATTGGTCAATCCAAATGGCATGACTAGGAACTAATAATTCCCATAATGGCACCTAAAATAATTCTTATGGACATCTTTCTCTCGGACTCTTCTCTGATGATATCCGGATCGAATATCAATCTTTGAAAAATACACTACTCCATACTCATCCAAAATCTCATTGATCCTGGGAATAGGGTACATGTTCTTGGTCGTCTTCTTATTCATATCCCTATAGTAGATGCACATCCTCATGGTTCCTCCCTTCTTCTTGACAAAGACAACTGAAGAAGTGAAAGGACTCAAACTAGGTCAGATGTGCCCCATATCTAGTAACTCCTTGATGAAATTTTCTATTTAATCTTTAAATTTATTTGGGTGCTTGTAAGGAGTAGTTATTACTAGTTTGTCTCCCTCCTTGAACTCTACAATATGCTAAAAGCCTATGTCAGGTGGTCTCATTGGTGGTATCTTTCCAAAAACATGGTCATGTTTTCTCATAAAGGATTGAATGTCTACATGATGATATTTTTGGTCCTCCACTGATTACTAGTTTGGTTGCCTCCTCCAACTCTATAATATGCTCAAAGCCTCTTTCAGGTGGTCTCCCTAGTGGTATCTCTCCAAAAACGCG
This sequence comes from Picea mariana, assembly GCA_032191745.1. Lineage (NCBI taxonomy): Eukaryota > Viridiplantae > Streptophyta > Pinopsida > Pinales > Pinaceae > Picea > Picea mariana. The sequence goes on from JASDQU011311449.1 coordinate 37,773, forward strand.
GTTATGTTTTCTCAACAAGGATTGAATGTCTACAAGATGATGTTGTTGGTCCCCCACTGATTCTTGAGTTGTGATCAAACAGTTTGTTGCACAACATATGTATGTATGCCTAAATATGTCATTCATCCTTTTGGTTGATACAATCTTAGGGCCACCATTTGACATTCCCTTCATAACAATCTTATTTACATTTGTTTTACTGAATCTCATCTCAATTTCCTAGTAATTCATTGCAAATTCTCGTAAAGAATGAATCCATTGAACAACCAATACTATATCGGTTTCCTCCAAATCAACCACATAAAAATTTTCGGTCAAGGTATAGTTTTCCAATGTCACAACCAACCTCAGAATATTCTATGTGCATTCCATATTAAATCCATCAATCATTACCACATTGAACCCCTCAAATTCCTCTGTAGAAATGCATCTCCTCGCCACCAATGTTGCATCAATTAAGTTGTGGGTTGCCCCACCCTCAATCAAAGTTATGATATGTTTTACCCGTAGTACTCCTCTAACTCTGAAAGTGTAGAATATAGGGGTTCCTGAAAGAGTGGAGATAGTCCAACCCTTGGCCTCCACACGAGGTTGCTCATCACTCACGTCTCCATGCTCGTTGCCATGTTCCTATGTATATTCCTCCTCTTCCTCGTCACTATCTGAGATCACCTCTGTATAGTGTAGCTTGCACTTTCTCATGCACTCGTGTCCTAACTCCCAAGTCTCTTTGCAACTGAAGAAAAGTTTCTTCCTTCTCAACTCATTGCAGGTTGCCTCTTCCAAATTCTCCTTTTCGGTCCACTCTTTCTCGAAATGTTTCTTATCTTCTTTTTTTATGGGGAATGAAAGGATTGGGGAAACATTTTTTCTTTTGGACCACATCCTCCATGTTCGGTGTCCTGTTGATGGCGTATTGTAGAGACTTTGGTTTGAAGGCTTTAACCCAACCACACACGTGTCTTGGATATTCCTTCAATGAAAAACATAACTAGCCTTTTTTTGATACATCTGTCATCGTGACCAAAGGCTTCTGGAACTCTGTAATGTAGGCATATAGTGTCCCAACTTGTTTAAGTTGTGCCAACTCTCTTAAAGGAAGTTCCATATCTTTTTTTTCAATTTGCTCCATTAACTTCTGCGTGAATTCCATATAGGAAGTAATTATGGCATGTCCCATACTGAACAATCCATGGTACCACCACTCGTGGGCATCAACATCTAAATTAAAGGTAATGAATTTAATCTCTTATGTTGGTCTTAAGGTCTACACATGGCTCCTAAAGGGTATAGCTAGGCCACCTCAAGTGTTGAAATGATTGTTTTTTATGAATTAAGTTTGTTGGTCAGCTGAGAGACATGTTTTCAAGGGTAGAGACCTGGTTGGAATGTTCAATAATATCATTGTAAGGTTTCCCTTAGCTAGTGGCATGCAAATTTGGTGAGCAGGTAAAGATATGAAGAATAAAAAAAAGGAAATAAAAGAAAACATACAATTTGTTTCTTGTTGTATGAAATTTCATACATGAAATGATATTCCAGATCTAAAACATGTATCTTGACACAAATAATCCAAACAAGGTTGTATTACAATAAACTATTTACTAAAAACAATAGTTGAAATCAGGTTGCATAACGATAAATAGTTCATTGAAACAATAGCTAAAAGGAAGGGAAACAACACTTTGCATACATTTCCAACTTTCATCTAGATAAGATTAAGAACACACAAAAGATTTGAGAAGAAAAAAAAAATCTATCACCAAATATTATATTCACCAAGGTAGGAAACTTAACAACCTATTTCTTTAAGTTCCATAAAAAAAAATTGATGCTTGATCTCCCAAAAATTGAACCTATTGCATTCAAAAATTTATTTATTTATCTCTATCCCAAGAGGGTTCGACCACCTATCTAGGATCTAAACTATAAAGTTCAACTTTACATGACAACTAGATCCTATAGATCCAACTTGACTACCACTCCTTAATTACAATTTGTAAACATTTCTTTGACCTAAGTGGGTTTGGGTTGAAGTATCAGTTCATAACTCCCCCTCAATTCGAACTTGACAAAAATGTCGTTCATATAAAAAAGAAAATAACCATTTATTACAATTGGCAAAAGTGCCTTTAACTAAAGCAACAAAACTTTGTAAGTGCAACTATAACTAAATTTTATAACTGAAGTGGAACAACTCCATAAACAAATTCTTTAGGATTTTATCTTTTTCCATCCATCATCCCCTAGGCCTTCAGCCCCTTCTTCTGATCCGAAAATGATCTTTAAAGACTATGGTTAAATTTATGCATGAACTAATTTACCATTTAGGAATTAAGAGAAGAAGTTTAATGAAAGAATGTTGCAGCCATTTAAGAAGTAAAAACAACAAACCATAACACCAATATTGTTAACAAATCTCGGCACAATTTTTCCTACGTCTCTAGGACTTTGTCTTAGTGGGGAAGGCTTCTTCTTAATCTTCAATGCTTTAAGAATACAAAAGAAAGGCTTACATAACAGCTCCTGAAACCACCTTTCATATCTACAACTTCTGGACAGAAACATACATCACCATTGGCTAGAACAGGCAAATCAGAGACTTTTGAGTCTAAAGTTGACTATGCTTGGATCAACATCTCGGGATCTGGAGGCCCTTTTCTATTCAGCTACTAGGATGCAGAAACAAAATCCATATTTGGACTCCCCTTGAAATTCCACAACTTTTGAGTATAAAGTCAACCTGCTTATAAACAGTCCCTCGGGGCCTCCCTTTNACATAACAGCTCCTGAAACCACCTTTCATATCTACAACTTCTGGACAGAAACATACATCACCATTGGCTAGAACAGGCAAATCAGAGACTTTTGAGTCTAAAGTTGACTATGCTTGGATCAACATCTCGGGATCTGGAGGCCCTTTTCTATTCGGCTACTAGGATGCAGAAACAAAATCCATATTTGGACTCCCCTTGAAATTCCACAACTTTTGAGTATAAAGTCAACCTGCTTATAAACAGTCCCTCGGGGCCTCCCTTTGACACAAATACCAATGTTGCACCCTATCATATCCGTATAGTCTTTACAGTCTCGATTTTCTTGCCAAAACTTAACTTTTCTTGATTTTGTGCCCCCCAAAAAATATTTTTTCTCAATTTCCATGCCCGACTAAATAAGCCAAACTCCGCCAAATTTAGGGACAGTTGCCAGATTTAGCGACAATTAGCCTAATTTAGCAAGATTCTGCCAAATTTAGAGGATCTCCACTAGATTTGGTGGAACTGCCAGATTTGGAGGAATTCGRCAAATTTGCTTGACCTTCTAGAAGGTGCCAYGTGTCACCTCCATACGGTGCCACGTGCCACTTTTTTATTGGGCCAAATCACCCCTAAAAAGGCAAAAATGACTGCCACATGTCAGCCTCTGGTGCTGCCACATGTCATGATGACATCATTCGTTGATTTTGACCATTGACTTTGACTTTTTCATGTTTGACCTGAACTTCAGATCGCGATAACTTTTGCATATGTTGTTATTTTCAGAAAAACAATATATGGCCGGAATCGGCTCGACAAGCTCGACACAATGGCGTTGGTTTTGTTTGATTCCAAGAAATTTGATTTTTAGGCCTTCCTAGATCCATTTGGATCACACCTCCCCACTAAGACCTTTTGGTCCTCCAAAAGGGTATTTACCAGTCATCAAGTGCGGGATAGGCCACCCCACTTGTCCTTTGTCTTTAAACTATGTCATGTGTACATGTCACATCATAATCAATTACATAATAACCATGACAGTTGAAAGCATATTGTTAGCCACTTGAACTCGTTCACATCTTACTGAATCCACTACCATCCATGTAGAAAACATTAGCAGTGATAACATCAAAATATGAATGAAACTTAACCAATATGTTTGATGTGATTGCACAACATTAACTTATCTTGAAGAAAAGTATGATTGAACTTCCATTCTACAACCATCTCATGTTCATGCTTAAGATCGACTGCTTTACTTGGCACAATTATAGGTGTATTGTTTGCATAAATTGCCTTATTTGATTGTTCCATTGTTAGAAGAAATTGATTTGATTTAATATGTTGAGCATGTACAACATATTCATTTCCTTATTTAGTTAAGTGATATTGATTATGTTCCCTGTAGAATATTGCTTTGTAATCATATAAATAAGGGTTGCCTAAGAACATCCCACATGTTTCTAGTGGCACCACATCACATGTTACTTCATCCACAAACTTAGATGTAATTGCAAACTTTATGATACATTTCTTTGTTATGGGCAATTTATGATCTTTGCTTATCCAATTTAGTGAATAGGGTTTGTGATGCATATTAGTGTTTAATCCCAATTTCTTAACCACTTCTTCTGGAATTAAGTTAGATTGAGATCCACTATCTATCAATGTATCGATCTTAGTATGTTTCATTATGACCCTTATAGGAAACAACTTACTTATTGAATCAAAACGATCACCAATTTTACCTATCAAACCAATTTTTGTGATTTTAGTCTCATCACCTGAATAATACCCTGAGTTTGTTGGTCATGTTGTTGTTTCAACTGTTTTCCTCCCTTTCCTCTATTTGAACCACTTTTGTCTCTTCTCTAGATGCAATTTCCAACAATGGTCATCACCATGCCCCTCTTTCTTGCAATGCTTGCAAGAGAGCTTCTCTTCCTTCATTGTCGCAAAATTTTCTTTCTTTCCACTCCCCTTTCTTTTGTCCTCTTTCCTTGAAGACGATTCCTCTAATACACCAACTCTTGTTTTCCTTGCTTCAATATACGTTGCTTGAACATAAACCTTGTCAATATTAGTAGGTCCAAAAATAAATACACTATTACGAATATGTGCAGGTAAACCTCATATATACTTCATAAGAGTTTCTTGTGTATGTAATGGAATATTTAACATTAATGCCATCTTATGAAATTCATTTGTGTATTATTGCACCATTTGTCCTTTTCTTAGTTTAAGACTTTGCCATTCAATTAAATCCTTTTACTTATAATCCAAAGGATAAAACCACTTTCTAAGTGCAAAAGCAAAATCTTTCCATGATGGAAATACATTACCAACTTGTTGAGTACCATGTTGCAACTTACTCTACCACGAGATGAGTGTTGTGCTTGCAAGATGAAGCGATGAAAATTTGATTTGGGTTGCCTCATATTTGATTTGTTGCACACTGCAATAAACTTCCATATGTATGACCCAGTTATCAAGCCTCTCAACATTGACTTCCCCATCATACATGGGAAATTCGAATTTTACATCAAGCTTAAGTAATGGCATATCATGCTTATGTTTATGAGAATGTTTTCTTGCAGAAGAAGTTGAACTTGTACTTGAAGAAGAAGAAGATGGAGATGAAGGAGGTGAAGGAGTAGTTTTAGGAGGGTCCTCTCCTTCTTCACTTTTGGATTGCTTTGAAGACTCCCCTTGAAAATGTCTCTTCTATTCCAAGTAATCATCATACAACACTTTTACCATCTCCGACATGGCAAGGAAAGTTCTTTGAAACTCTCTTTCATTTTGAGAAAGTCCTTCTTTTGATGTCATCTTCTCACGTTGAAATGTCCTCTTTCTTGATCCAATATCTGGATCTCCTTCTACAAGCTCGCCTTCACCATGACTTAGCTTTTCCCGGTAATCATGAAAACTCAAACAACCAACTATCAACCTAATCTGATACCACTTGATCTAGAAATGATCTTTAAAGACTATGGTTAAGTTTATGCATGAATTGATTTACCATTTAGGAATTAAGAGAAGAATCTCAATGAAATAATATTTCATCCATTTAAGAACTAAAAAACAAAAACCATAACACCAATATTGTTAACGGAGTTCATCACAAGTTTTTCTACATCTTTGGTCCTTTTTCTTAGTGGGGAAGGCTTCTTATTAATCTTCAATGCGTTAAGAATACAAAAGAAAGGATTACATAACAGCTCCTGAAACCACCTTTCAGATTTGCAACTTTTGGACAAAAACATACATCACCATTGGATGGAAGAGGAAAATATGAGACTTTTGAGTATAAATTCGACTATGCTTAGATCGACATCTCAGGCTCTGGAGGCACTTTTCTATTCGGTGACTCGGATGCAGAAACATAATCCATATTTGGACTCCCCGGGAAATTGTGAAACTTTTGAGTATAAAGTCGACTTGCTTCTGAATAGTCCCTCGGGGCCTCCCCTCGACATGAATCCCAATGCTGCACCCTATGAGATCCATACAGTCGGTATAGTCTCGATTTGCGTGCCAAAAAACTTAACATTTCTCGATTTTCAAGCCCAAATTTTTATTTTCTCAATTTTCGTTCTTGAATAAATATGCCTGACTCTGTCAAATTTAGGGACAGTTGCCATATTTAGCAACAATTATCCATATTTAGCGAGATTCCACCAGATTTAGAGGATCTCCTCCAGATTTGGTGGAACCGCTAGATTTGGAGGAATCTGCCATATTTGGTTGACCTTCTAGAAGGTGACACATGTCACTTTTTATTGGGCCAAATCACCCCTAAAAAATTCAAAAATAACTGCCACATGTCATCCTCTGGTGCTACCACATGTCACGCTGACGTCAACATGACATACTGCTAACGTCATCTGTTGACTTTGACCCGTTGACTTTGACTTTTTTCATGTTTGGCCTGAACTTTAGATCATGATAACTTTTTCATATGGTGTCCATTTTCATAAACAAGTATATGGTCTCAGAATCGACTCGATGAGCCCAGCGCAATGGCACTGGTTTCGTCTGATTCCAAGAACTTTGATTTTTAGGCCTTCCTGGATCCATTTGGATCATCTTGCCATGAAATGAGGTACATGCCCTTCTTGGGTCACTAAATTCAAAGGGCCTAGAAGAGGGAAATGTGATGCAAATGTAATGAGAAGATTGTGATAAGTATGGTCAGTAATGGTAGGATGACCCCTCAAGGGACCCCTGGTTGCATCCCTTCCCCAAAATTTGGTCACTTATTAGGAAATAGATGACACTCGCCAAGGTGAAACAAGATCAAAAGCATAATTTCCTAGCAGGTTTTCTATAATCAAAATAAGCTTCAATGCAACATGCTTAAATGCCTCAAATATTAGGGTGATTACCTGCCATAATATCGTACTTCTACTGCATGGAGCAAGACCTAAATGCCTTCCTAAAGCTAACTAGTGTTGTGGATGCTTCGACAATGCATCCAACATGTGGTGATAGAGTGGGTTTCCATATGTGCAAGTGGACACCACTGCTAGTCATGTGGTCTCTGAACACTCCATGTTTGTGTTAATGTTTATTCCATTATTATAGTTCTTTGCATTTCATAAAATAAGAGCATAATAAGAACAAGATCACTGAGAAATACACATCCACAAGAGACACAACATTTATCCTAGGAAACCCTCTAGGGGAAGAAAACCCAACAAAAACTTCCTTATCATAAATAGCTTATACAATGTTCAAGAGATAACCCAACCAATACAGAAAATCCTCCTCTAAGAGATGCGCCACCCTTCTTCTCCTCTCTCCAACTTGAAAATGAAACTTGCCTCATAAGAGAATGAGCAAGTGAAGTGTGTGTTAGAAGTGAGGCGCTAGCCTCTTATTTATATCAATCTGGCACGTGTGAAGAGTCACCATTTGGCAGGGCCGGCCTCTCACACTGGGTGGGTAAATCCACCAATAATTAAATCTGGCCCTTTCATTATAACTGCTGGGGCCGACTTCTTATTCTGCACATTATAATTGTCTGATGACCAATCCGCAAAAGGGGATTTGGTCCTTATACAATTACCGACTTGATTAATCCTCAATGGGGATTAATCTAATAATAAAAATAATAATAATGACATGATTAATCCACAATGGGGA
>JASDQU011311450.1:21624-34086 GCA_032191745.1 Picea mariana
CAGGGATGGTAAAGTGATAAGAGGTAGTCAACGGTACTGTCTCTGGACTGGAGATTTCGGAAATCATATGGGGGTTGATTTTGGAAATCACAGGTGAACCTGGACCAAAAAGGTCCCATCAGAAAACACCTATAGACCAAAAAATATCTTGGCCTTTTATTCCTGGAAAGGGTCCAATTGGTGATCCAGAAGATGTAGCAACTAAGTCTCTGGAAGAATTAAGTCGCATAAATGTTCGCTTAGAATCAGGGTGAAGTCGAAAGTCCTCTCGAGTATTTGTAATTAGAAAATGTTCTAGAGAGTCAATTCGTTCCACTTGCGGTGTGGTGACGACTGTGACTTCACTTTGCCAAGGAGAGCCCTCAAGTGTACTTGTAGGCAAGGGTTGAGAACCTTCCAGATTCTCTGGGAATAAACCCTGCATTCTACGTGAACGACATGGAGGATCTATTGTAAATGAGTGACAAACTTCACGAAGAAAATTGTATGTTCAACTTTGAGAAACAAACAACACGTGCTAGTAAACAAAATCTAGGAAGAAACACCAAGAAAACAAGACCTTCTAATTCCAAAATTCAACGTCGCAACAACGAGACGAGAAGGGGTTGGTCTAGGGTGGAAAATTTATGTTGACGACCTGCTTAACGGACTTACACCNCACCTCGTGTAAGAACCTAGAAAGATAGGCCACTAAGGTTACCACCAACAACAATAAAGCATGGGGGGACAGTCGACAGTCCGATCCACACGCAAGGGAAGGGTATCTAGCCCGAAATCAACTCAAAAGGCTTCCACTCATCATTGTGGGTATAGCTCCAAGTGATCCCTGTAATACGTGCAATCTCTACACTGATATCAACAAAGCAGGGTGAGTAACTCTGTCAATATCAATGCGACCGCGTGTTTGATCCTTGTGTGAGAAGGTCTTCCCAAAACAAGATGTTGCAAATGGAATTTAACACTCCATAACAGAAGATGCTATTATGTGTTTTGTGCTTTGGAGAGTGTATCTCTCTTTCTATTCCAAAGTGCTAGCCTAGCTAAATGTTGGTGTAATAGAGCCATAGAAAAGAGTTACTAAATAAATTTTACAATGGCGCAGTGTTATTAAGAGTTGTTGTTTACTTAAAGGAAATGGAGATGAAACTTATGTTGTATGACTCTGACCCAACGATGCATGGATGAGAATGAAAAATATATCGATTTTCGTTCAATGAATCCTATGTATGGGAGGGAAAGAGAAATTTTCCAAATCAAAATTTGAACTACAAGACACAATTTCCTTTAAAATGCAAATGCAACAAATCACGCATCAATAACAATTCTCTATTGTTTCTTTTTCAATAATTTCAACAATTGATTTTCAATGTTTTCGAAAACGAAAATGATTTTGGAAAGAAAAACTTTTGTTCACTTTTCAAAAAGGACCCACACCATGATAGTGAGAGTATAGAAAATTAAAAACCAATGAACAATCAATGATAAAAACCCAAACCACTCTTTCAATGAAAACAAAAATAAGAAGCAAACCAATATAGTCTTTTCAATTGCATAAGAAAAATGATCTTTCAAACAATAAGAAAATGATAAAAACCAAGAAACTCAACTTTCAACCGATCGCCGGTCCTTAACCAAACAAGCACACTCAGATTCCGAAATCAAAGAGTATAGCTATGCCAAGAAAAGTCAAGAAATGAAAGTCAGGACGGAAGTGACAAGAAGAGCCTTGAAATCCTAAGACTGTTCATGCACGAAAATGAAGACAAGAAGAACATCAATCAATGGTCCAAGAAACTCTTTTGAGACACCTAAACTTATCTGGGCAGTTGATGATGCAAAAACTCAAATCCAAAATTTTGAAAAAATGAGTTCGCAGGCTCGCAATATTACACAGTGTGAGAATTAATGATTCTCGTAGGTGAGCTTTGAGCAGAGTGCGAGAACCTCGCACTGAACCTAAAGGCAAGGTGCGAGAACCTCTGAAACTAGTCAAATTTTTGAAAAATGAAACAAAATTTGAAGAGGCCTCTAGACCCAGAGGGTCTATCAGTGTATACTGAAGACTCAGAGATTGATATGAAATGAGAAAATTAAAACAAGAGCAAATGGCCATAGAAAAATACCAAAAGCCACAAAGAAAATGGGATGTCTCCCCAGTGGAGTCGCCAATTTTGTTATCGGACTAATCGGTAGGTGCGGACACTAACAGATCTCCCTAGATCCACCTGGATCTAGAACAAAACAGGACATGACATGACTCTTTCCCTAATTTTTGACCATTGAATTAGCTAGTAGGAAGGAACAAGTAACATACCTTTATATCGCTTCCTAGGGTCTCTGTTTCTCCCACTTCGCTCCGGTGCTCTCGTGAGGTCAATACCAAGACAACCCAAACCAACCAAAGTGAAGATAGCAAAATATATTCAACTGTCAACTTATGTGTAAGATCAAGGAATTACACAATAAAGTGAGAATAGCGTTATGGGAAAGGGACATGCCACTGTATCATATTAATTGAAAGTAAAGATTTCAACCTGATTGCCTTGATGTTGCAAGCTTCCTTTCGATGTCTCTTGGCTCCCACACACACACACTTGCTCAATCCTTGTATGAAGAAGATCAAAACCTCTTGATAGACTTGCTAGGGTCTCCAAGCTTCTATTCAAGCTAAGTCCTTCACACAATTCTTTCACCAATTCTCCAATGAATCTTGCTTAACCTTTTCCATGAGAATTCCATCAATATATAGGAGAGAATGAGATGGTTAGTTAGATAAGAATGATCCCACAATATCAGGGAATCCAGTACAAGGATAACCATTCGAATGCCAACCCATTCTTCTAGAATATTCCCTTCTAGAAACATCGAGAATTCATCTTTTTCCATTCTTTAGAGAAGGTTCACACCTGAGCTATGTTACACAGTGCGATAAGTTTGCACCCATGCTTAAGGCAGCCTGTGAGAATGGGTCATTCTCGCACCCTGGGATACTAGCAGCCTGCGAACTCTCTTCAAAAATGAGTTTTCTGGGAAGAGATGAACATAACTTTTCTCAGGAGAAAGTTCTTATGAGAAGCCTGAGTACACCATCATCAATACATCATCATGATGACCAAAATCATGGGTAACAGAATGCCCCCCAAAGTATGAGGCCAGAACCAGTGACAGCTGAAAGACTTTGTAAGTTGCATGTGTGTGTCAGAAACCAGGAGCACAGCTAATCAGAAACCTGCAAACACCCAAGCATATGCAAAATATCATCAATTCTGAGGTAGGCATTCCCATACTCAGATCACATACGGATGACAATTGTTGACATGGATCATGGCCACCAATCATACACTGTGGATCCATGCCGTCAAAATATAGCATAGCCACTAGGAATACACTATGGATCTATGCGAGAAATTTCAAATTAAGATGACATAGCCACGAGACATACACAATGGATCTATGTGTCACAAATTATACATACTCCATCGCAACCTGGACAAAGAGATTATATCCAGGGTCTTCAATCTCGTCGCCCAAAAGTACGAATCTAACCATGTGATTACATGTGTTGAAGTCGAACATGGCAAAAACCACTTGATTTCGGGTCATTGATGAAACCGTTAACAAGTGCGAGGGAAATCACCATTGATGTCAATGAATTCCAAGGTACTATAGTACAATCCATCGAGTGTTAATGAGTGATTTGAAGTCGATCATCCAATGGAATCTTTCGATCAGGGGTCAATGATGTAAACCCACTGTCGAAAGTGAGGAAACCTACCATTGAGGCATGCAAGTTCCAAGGTACAAAAGAATTTCTAGGTCTTGATTCCGAATAATGAGCTGAAGTCGACGGAACAAAACTCGTCACAGTAGGGCCTTGATGTATCCCCCATCAATGACACAAAATTAGTAACAGATTTTGAAGGTGAAATAGAGTGCGATGTAAATTGAACTGGACAGAGGGAAGGTCGACACGGAGAGAATGGACAACTGCAGATGGCCAACTCAATAGAGGTTTCAGATGGACTTCTCTTGAACATATGAATGACACGATCAGTGATTTGGCAGCATTGACTCAAAGATGACATAGGGAATGACCTTGTAGCAAATCGAATGAGAGACAAATGGATTTCTCAAACCGGCTTCAAATATAATGAATGGGGGGTGTCATGTTCAAGAGAGACACTTACTGCCAATCAATACGAAGATGATAACATATCCCTTTCCCAAATTTTCCCCCACCATTTCTGGCGATTACCTCTTTATTTTTATGCAAGCTTGAGGAGGATAACATATGCTTGTTGATATAATATTATCCTTCTGTTAGCGATATTTCTTGTAATAGGGATAAAATGCGAAGGAGTGGGTTAAAAACCTGCTTGCCCTAAGTTTGGGATGCAAATGCGTCCATGTTAAATGGAAACCAAATCTGGACGGCAAGGACTCGCGTGCCTAGATCAACGATGCACATAGGATTCCAGAGCCCCCTCGCCTTCCTACCTTTAAGTGGAGGGGGGGGGGTCCAGAATCAAGCGCACACCTCTTCAACGGCTACGATTGAAGTGCCCGGATCAATGGCACGCAAGGTGATTCCAGACCCCCCCCCCGACTTTCTACCTTTAAGCGGAGGGGGGGGGTCCGGAATCGAGGATGCATCTCTCCGACGACTGCGATTGGAGCGCCCAGATCAACGACACACAGACAATCCGGACATCCTCTGTATTTTTTTGTTTAATCAATGAAGGGCCCCTCCCTGTCATGTCATCTTGCCATCTGTCCTCCACCTCACCGTGCGATGAGGTTTTCTCCCTTTAGCCCTTTCCTCATCTTTTGACACCTGTTCACCTCCCCTCTTCTGGTCCACGTGGTTCCTTCCTCATCTCATCATCCACTCACCACCTGCCATGTGTCTTTCCCTGTAACCTCTCACACACCTCATCACTTCATATCTCATCCTCCTGGTTATGGAGCCACTGCCCCCGTTAGGTGTCCCCATCCTTCACATTGGCCTGCACACCTATTCATTAGGCCGTTCAGCTAATCCAAGTGGCAGCGCGGAGGGTCTTCCACGTCCCAAAGGTGTCGAGTTGGCTGGGCCTTCCTCGATCCCAATGAAGCAGTTATTGAAGTAGTTGGTGGTGGTTAGACATCGCCTCTGCCATAATTGAAAAGTACGGTGACAAATTAAAGGAACGTCGATTCGCCCGCGAAACTAGCAGGAGTTAGATTGCATCTACCGTAGTTGCACAATCATTCAGAGACCATAGCTGCAGATTGTCAGAGGCCATGCAGATGCAATGTGTTTAATGCAGTGTCTCGATTTTGTTGCTGTGGTTGTTTTGAGTATATGTAGGCGTTTTCGCCATTTTTGTATCTATCAATGGTTGAGCAGAGATCCCGGTTGTAAAGACTTAACGAAGCACTGTTATCTCTGGTTATGTATGAACTCTTGAGACTTCTTGCCTTATGAATGTCAATTTCTCTCATGTCTTTGTTCAAACTGTGTTAGAGCTACTCGGAATTGGAGAATCCAGTCGAGTTGTAATTGTCATAGGATGATGTAGAATTTGATCACTGTGACAGTCACATTGTATCTAATCAGTCCTTGTGATTTTCCTAATGCTGAACGACTTGGAATTGAAGAATCCAGTCAAGTCCCTTTTTCAGTATCTCGAAGCCCTGAACCAGAGGATCTCACATTCATAGTTTTTCTTCTACAAATTACTGAAAGCCTGTTGCCCGAAGTAGTTTGTTCACTCTTCTTATCAGGTCTTCCACCTGTTCACCTTTTAATCAACCCGCTGACTGAAGTTAGATCAAGACCTCCTTTGTTTCTTACATGATGGACCTAGTCTCTGAGTTAAAGTGATATCTCCCTGAGTCTCATTCCATTTGATCACCCATTAAAAACCACCGTGACATAAAACTGATGGGCGTCGGGCTCTGCTCCTGCAAGCAATCCAGGAGTGTCCTCCGACGCTAACATTTATGGCATTGTTGCCGGGGATGAAGTTGAATATTTTCCCCGGGATTGAATGACAACGATTAACTGATTCTGAAGGTGCATCAGATATCAGAATTATCAATATTGCTACTGTGCACCTAGCAACTCCATTGTGACGACTCCGTTGGGGAGAACCTGCTCTATCAATTGTGGCTTTCAGAGGCAGACACACGCTGTCTCATCCACAGCTGCCCCTAGCTACACCTGAAGCTGACCCAGAGGTGGTTCTCAGAAGAGGAAAGAGCTCTGTAGAAGAAATTTCCATCGCCGAAATAGGTAATCCACCATCTCCTTCTGTGAGAACCCCTTTTTATCCTCCTCAGTTTCTTAATAGACCTCCTTCAAAGGTTTTCCGTTTCTTGAATTTTTGGAGTGTTCCTGCTGAGTTTTCCTCTCATGGTCTAGGATTGGAGGGAGAAATCCTTCTCACTCCCCTCTCCTCTGAAGTTGTTCCTCGGTGTGGACCCGGGACTACAGAGGAGTTCCCCGCTCCTGCACAAACAGGAGCGCCTGCTGACTTGAGCTCGTTAGTCTTCTCCTTAAACCCGCTCTTGTTTCCCACTCGACTTCAAGACTCATTTCCCGCAGCCCCCTCGCAAACTCCTTCTCCTCCAAGTTATCCTCCACCTAATATTCCTATGGCTGGTGCTAATCCCCCTATGAACAGAATGGAAGCTATTATAGCCGCTAGGTATGCTCCCCTTGTGTTACCTCATCCCCTCAATTCCCTCCCGGCAGATGGTTACCTCAAGCAACTGCCCAAGTTCACAGGTGAGGGGGACGTAACTGCAGATGAACACCTAGAAGCCTTCTACAGTTTCACAGATGATAATGTCATCATGCATGCAGACGTATGGATGAGGATTTTTGTCCATAGCCTCCAAGGCAAGGCTAGAAAATGGTTCAAGGCCCTGCCTCCTAGATCTATTGATGGGATCGAAGCACTAGACAATGCCTTTTTGAGACAATGGGGAGATAAAAAGGATTTTATGTATTATATGACAGAGTTTGGATCTTTGAAGAGAAAAGAAGGAGAGTCTGTCTCTGACTTCTCCAAGAGATTCAATAAAATGTATAATAAAATCCCCGCTGAGATAAAGCCCTCAGAAGCCTCGGCTAAAATCACTTATGCTAGCGCTTTTGATCCTGATTTCTGCCTACTGCTGAGAGAGAGAAGAGCCACTACCCTGGCCCACATGAAGGATGCAGCCGTGGAAGTAGAATCTAACATATTGGCTATTGACCGACTCAGGAACGTCGCTGATAGAAGCATATATAAGAAAAGGCTTGAAGCCTCCCCATCCAGTTCCTCTCCCATGCCCCATCAGACTGATGAGACAGCCGGAGTACTAAAATCACTTTCTGCCAGGATGGAGAGGTGGAGTTAGAAGGGAAGCCCGTGTACAGAAATCCCCTGAATGCTGATAATAGAGGTTTTAGGAGACCCAATAACAATGGACCATAGGCCTTCCCAAGGGAGCAGAAGGGAAAAGACAGAGAGGATCAAAGGATTCAAACCCCTCTCCAAAATAACCTGGTTACCCATGAGGAAGGAGAGGAGATAGACGAATTCGACCCTGAAATTCACTGTGTTGAGGAAGCCCCTCCCTTTCCCCATTTGACTCAGTCTGCATACGAAAGATCCTTGATGAACATTCAAATGCATGAGTTAGGAAAGGGAGAGAGGGCTGGCCACACTTCTAACAGATACAATCTCAGGTCAAGAAAGAAAGAAGGAGACTTTGACATCCAAGATCATCCCCTCATAGCAAATACACCTACTAAAACTGCAGCAACCACGACTAAAGAAAAGAGAGCTCAGAATGCTTTGCCAACAGCCAAAGAACCTGTCACTGAGGTAAGGGAATCTCCTAAGCCTGTTTCCTCTTTTAATTTTGAGCATGAAATTCAAAAGATTAGGATTCCTGTCCCCATCTCTGAGCTAGTTAAAAATGAAGACTTTAAAAGGTCCCTCTCTAAGCTGCTACGATCTGAGTCCTTTATGCCTTCCTCTGACTCAGTGAACCTTCAATATGAGAAGCCAACTGTCATCCTAGGTCCCATGGTAGAAGACAGAGATGATTCATCCCCTCCCTTCTACACCTCCCTGAACATACATGATAAGGTGTTGCATAATTGCCTCATGGATTCAGGAGCTTCCCATAACCTCATGCCCAAGATAGTCATGGAATAACTATGACTAGAAGTGACCAAGGCCTATCATGATTTGTACTCTTTTGATTCGAGGAGGGTGCAATGTCTGGGAGTCATCAAGGACCTGGCAGTTTCTTTGTTTCAACTGCCCATGAAGAGTGTGGTAATGGACATTGTGGTAGCTGATGTCCCCCCCAAGTTTGGCATGTTGTTGTCAAGGTCTTGGATTAAGAGACTTGGAGGGACATTACAGATGGATCTCACATATGCCACCATCCCAGTTTTTGGAGGGGAACATAGGAGGTTGTACAGAGAAGCCCAACTAGCCTATATTGTCAGTGATGAAGCAAACCCCACTAATCACCCCATCTTTGCACTTGACACTGATTTAGGGTCTAGTTTGTTACAGATCATTGAAACTTCTGAGGCCCCTTTACAGATTAGAAAGCAGCCCATTCTTAATCAGGAAATACCTCCTCCAACCACCTCTGTTTGGAAGATGTTCTTTGATGGAGCTTCCTCCAGTATAGGTGCAGGTGCCGGAGTGGTTTTCATATCGCCCTGTCAAGAGATCATATCTTTGTCATACAAGCTGGAATTAGAAATCACCAACAATGTGGAATAATATGAAGCTCTTGTTTTGGGTATGAGGGCTGCAAAAGAAATGGGAATAAAAGAAATAGCTGTGTTCGGAGATGCATAATTGATCATCTAACAGGTAAAAAATGTTTATCGGGCCAAGCATCCTCGACTTAGAAGCTACAGAAATGAGGTATGGGACTTGATTGATAATTTCTTCTCTACTTTCAAAATTGTTTTTGTCCCAAGGGAAGAGAATACCGCAGCCGACTCCCTAGCAGTCTCAGCCAGTTTTTTCAGGATCCCCCTACCACCAAAGATTAATGATGAGGTTGAGGTAAGATACAGGCCATCCATCCCGGACAACATAAGGCATTGGAGGGTATTCGAGGACGATCTTGAAATCGAAAAATTTCTTCAGTCCGTCGATGAGTTTTCTGCATTGCACATTGATCAGGACCCTGATCTCGAAGGTGACCCCCCCTCTGAGGTATTCTTGAATAAAATTGTTAATCACCAGATTATTCAACTGCCTAGAAATCACATTCCGAGGGGACTGGTCCCTTTAGAAAGACTGTTTGACAAAAATGATGTGGCAATAAAGGGTGGTGTTCTGTGTGAAGATGCTGACATAGCTGAATGCAACATTGGCACGCAGGATGAGCCTAAGTTTGTCAAATTGTCAAGCAGCCTGAATAATGAACAGAGGGCGGAATATGTTGGGTTATTAAAAGAATTTGTTGATGTGTTTGCATGGGCCTATGAAGACCTCAAAACTTATGACACATCTGTCATCAAGCACAAGATCCCCCTAAAAGAAGAAGCTAAGCCATTCAGGAAGAAGCTGAGACAGATAAATCCCATGTTGCTACCTGTCATGGAGAAAGAAGTGAATAAATTGTTAGATGCCCAAATCATTGTCCCCTTAAGGTATTCTGAGTGGGTAGCCAATTTTGTTCCAGTGAGAAAGAAAAGTGGAGAAATCAGGCTCTGTGTTGATTTCAGGAACCTGAACAGAAGCTCAAGAAAAGACAATTATCCTCTGCCCAACATGGAACACATATTACAGAAGGTAACTGGTGCATCTAGGATATCCATGATTGATGGGTTTTTGGGGTATAATCAAATATCAGTCATGCCTAAGGACAGAGAAAAAACAGCCTTTACCACTCCTTGGGGCACATTCATGTATGCCAAAATGCCTTTTAGATTGATGAATGCAGGGGCAACCTTTCAGTGAGCTATGGATATAGCCTTCATCGAGGAGAAATATCAGTTTGTAGTAATCTGTTTGGATGACATCACAGTCTTCTCCAGGTCAGACGAGGAGCACTACTGCCACTTAAGAAAAGTTTTCCTAAAGTGTCGGAGGTATGGCTTATCTTTAAATCCCAAGAAATCTTTGTTTCCTATGAAGGAGGGGAATATATTAGGCCATATAGTGTCAGTAGAGGGAGTAAGGATTGATCCTAGTAGGGTAGAGGCAATCCAGACCCTGTCGCCTCCCAGATCCAAGAAGGAAGTTCAAGCCTTTTGGGGGAAGATTAATTTTCTGAGGAGATTCATCTCAAATTTTGTTGAGCTGGTGAGACACATCATAGCCATGCTCAGAAAGGGAAATGAAGTGAAATGGACCGTTGAACCCATGGAATCTTTTGTCCAGATAAAAAGGGCATTGACTGAGGCACCTGTGTTGATCATTCCTGACTATTCCAAAGATTTCCTGATTTTTTATTTTGCTTCTTGTGATACAGTAGCAGTGGTCTTATTGCAGAGAAATAATCAAGGGCGAGAAAAACCTATTTCCTTCTACAGTAAGGCATTGATAGATGCAAAAATCCGGTACGAGATCATGGAGAAGCAGGCCTATGCCCTGGTCAAAGCTCTCAAGGCTTTTAGAGTCTATGTCTTGCACTCAAAGGTCACTGCATATGTTCCTTCGGCCTCTGTGAAGGATATCCTTGTACAACCTGACATAGATGGAAGGAGAGGTAAGTGGATTGCCAAGATCCTAGAATTTGATCTGGAGATCAAGCCCACCAAGTTAATAAAGGGGCAGGGTTTGGCCAAGATGTTGGCTGAGTCCAATTGCAAAACCTTGGGAGTTAACTTCATCAATGAGCAAGCTGAGCCCTCCAACAAGAATTTCTAGGGTACCTTATCACTAGCAGCATGCGCCTGGTACAAGGATATCTTGTATTTTCTGCAAGAATTGAAACCTCCTGATGGATTGGGAAAAAGTAAGGCTAGAGATTTAAAGCTCAAAGCGGTCAGATATTGCCTCATTGACCGAGCCTTGTACTGGAAGGACCCCCTAGGGGTATTCTTAAGGTGTCTGGACCTGCATCAAGCTCAGAAGGTTATGTTTGATTTCCATAGTGGTCTCTACAGGGGTCATCACTTCTGGAAGACCACGGCTCATAAGATCCTCCGGGCTAGATACTACTGGCCCACTTTATTCCCTGATGTCTGCAGAGAAATCAGAGCTTGCATCAAATGCCAAAAGTTCTCAGGAAAGAAAAAACTCAAGTCTCTTCCATTAAAGCCTGTGGTAGTTTCGGCACCCTTTCAGCAGTGGGGATTGGACTTCATCGGAGAAATTCATCCTCCCTCAAGTGGCCAACACAGATGGATTCTGACTGCGACAGACTATTTCACCAAATGGATAGAAGCTGTCCCACCAGAAGCACCTCTCACAAAGTGATTATTATTTTCCTGGAAGATATTGTAGCCAAATTTGGTTGCCCCAGCAGAATTGTCACTAATAACGCCACCCCCTTCAGGTCCGAGCCTCTGGTCAAGTTTTGCAAACAGTTTGAGATTTCAATGATTCACTCTACTCCCTATTATCCTCAAGGAAACGGACTGGCAGAGTCCTCCAATAAAAGTCTGATCAAGCTCATCAAGAAGCTACTGGAGGACAATAAAAGGGCCTGGGATTCAAAACTCAAATTTTCTCTATGGGCTGACCGAGTGATGACAAAGAAGTCCCTAGGCATCTCACCTTTCCAACTGGTTTACGGAATAGAGGCCATTTTCCCTACTCAGCTTGCCTTATCCGTGGCAAAATTCCTCCAGGACCTTGAGGGAGAACCTAACCATATGGTCAGAAGGATTCATCAGATGGTGGAAGTGCACCAGAGAAGGGAGTAGGTCATGAACAGGGCCTACAATCATTAGCAGAAGATCAAGCAGGCTTTTGATAAGAAGGGAAAAAAGGAAGATTTCGAGCTGGGTGATCTGGTGCTCAAATGGGATGCGCCCAGGTAGGAAAGGGGAAAGAACAGTAAGTTTGATGCCCTCTGGTTTGGGCCTTTCAAGATCTCGGAAGTATTTTCAAACAACACTTACAGGTTGCAGGATCTGGAAGGTAAAGAAGTTTTTAATGGCCCAGTAAATGGGCATTTCTTGAAAAAATGTTTTTTGTGAGCCGCAGTCGGCTCTTTTGTTTTTGTAAATATTTTTTTTGTTTTCAGCATAATAAATGACTCCATATCCCAACAGCAAGGCACTGAATCTGCAAAAGTGTTCTTAGAGCATAGCAGGGACGACTCTATCCCCCATGGAGCCAAATGTTAGCGATATTTCTTGTAACAGGGATAAAATGCGAAGGAGCGGGTTAAAAACCCACTTAACCTAAGTTTGGGATGCAAATGCATCCGTGTTAAAAGGAAACCAAATCTCGATGGAAAGGACTCACATGCCCGGATCAACGATGCACATAGGAT
>JASDQU011311455.1:15044-25135 GCA_032191745.1 Picea mariana
ACTTTCGCCACCCTTGGCTTAGATTTGGCCTTGGCTTCATGACAAACAACACCTCAGAGGCCATTCTAGGCCCTTCCATCGCCCACCGGTCACGCACGCTAAGCTAAGCCCAATCCCATCCCATTAGACGACCCATTGATCGAAATGAGATTAGTTTCCCCGACACCAATTCAAGGGGCTCTTCTAGTTCAGGGAGCATTTATCTTAAATACCTTGTTTCATATTTGTAGAAAATATTTTAAATATGTTTTACCGTTAGCTTTATTTTATTATTTTCTATTGTGTGATTCGTTATGCTGTATTTAATTCATTAATTTTTTATCGATTTGTTTTTACAATTAGTTGTGCAAAAAAATGGCATTCTTCTTGTGATTTTCGTATAAGTTTACTTTTATAACTATACTCTAAGTTTACTTTTGTATAACAAGATTGTCTAAGTTTAGGTTTTATAACAAGATTGTCTAAGTATACAAGAGTTTCATTAGAGTAGGAGTATGACTCACCTGTAGCCTAGAATAGAGTATGGGTATGCTCTCACTAAAGAGGCATAGTTAGGACATATTATTCTTGGTGTTTCCAAAAAACAAAGTAAGAACTATCGTGGTGCGACACAATCTAAAGAGATGAAAAATCATAAGATATGAACAAACATACTATGGGATCTTGATAGGTGGTATGAGAGTTTGTTAGTTGTATATTTTGATGAAAGGTTGGTGAGATATTCACCACTATATAAACAACATATAGTGTCATAGTATGTTGATTGCATATTTTGAAGAAGGGTTGGTGATATATTCACCACTCTCTCGACGATAGGTGGTATTAGAGAAAATTTGGCTCTTCTCCATTACTGAAATAAAAATAGTTGTGGTGGGGTGCACTTGTTTATAAGAAAATTTGGGTGGAAGCTTGGTGAGGGTTTGGTTAGGTGAATTGACTCGTCGCAGATAAAAATTGATCACATACTTGTTGTTTTGTGATAAAAGTGAAGGGATGAGTTGCAAATGAAACCATCACTTGTGAATAGACATGTACACATGCCTTGAGCAAGGCAAGAACAAAGTTCTTTGAGAGGAGAAATAACATGGGAAAGGTGGATGAACGTGATATTTTCACAAAACTTGTCACATACCCAATCATAGAAGTAATTGTAGAGTTCATGTAGAGTTGATCGCAAAGTTTTGAAAAAGTCTTGAGATGATTTCTTGGGTCTATTAGACGAAACCCTTGCAAGTAAAGTCAAGATACTCGTAGGGAAATCTATTGATGGGTAACATGCATATGGAATTGACACCGAGAGAGATCCCAAGCCTGGAAAAATGAAGGATCAAATTTTTATCTTGGAAAAAACTATTGAGTAGATGATGGACGTAATGTGCCAGCATGGTGAGAAGGTCGATTGGAAGGAGAATGAGATAGGAAGGATGAAGCATGGGTTTAATGAAGTTGTCTAGGATTGCCAAGGAACTAGAAATGTGATTATCGATACCTTGACTGGTGATATTCAGGATAGACTCAAAGAAATAGAGGACAAACTTACGTTAGTCACATAGAAGTCAAAGGACCAAGATGACACCATCACATTGTTGAAACATGATTTGGTTTATGGATAAAGCTATATTTTCATGCTAATGAGGATCAAGATAGAGGAACCTGAGCCATATTACAGTACTCACAATGCTAAGTTGTTTGGAAGCTTCTATTGGGACATTGAGAAATACTTAGAGTCATTGAACAAAATTTTAGATGAAGCCAAGGTGAACATTGCAGTGATTTTCTTGACAAGAACCACTAATCTCTAGTGAAGGAACTAGGTGGAAGACTTAGTAGCTAGGAGAATCATTAAGATGATTGAAAATTAGGTAGAGATGAAGGAAACCTTGAAGGCATTTTTTGGTCTAGGGAACCAAGCATCGATCGCAATAAACCAATTGTTGGCTCTTAAGCATGATGGTAAGCTCCAAGCCTACATCAATGAGTTCACGGGCCCAATGTTTGAGATAAAATAGATGTTAAAAGAAGACAAATTGTTCCATTTCATGAATGTTCTACAACCGTGGGTGGAGAGTTTGTTGCGACAACAAAACATGGATAGTCTTGAAATAACCATCAACACAATGGAAAAATTGTTGGAATTTCAAGGTGAACCTAGGACATGTCTTAGGAACAATGAAGACGCCCAAGGTGAGATGCAATTGCAAGGGAGGGGAAAAAATAAGGACAAAGGAAATATGAAGACGTTCAAGGGTAGAAAAGACAATGCCAAGTAAACGATGGAAAAAAAGAGAAGAAACTAATTTCATGTTAGATTTGTGCCAAGGAGTACTATGCGAAGAATTATCGGTTGAAACAAAGGTTGAATTCTTTGGAGAAGGAAAAAATCCCATATGTTGGAGTCTTGTGGGTTTCGAACGTTGTCATGGAGAGTGAATGCATAGAGAACCAAGAGAAATATGAGACAAAACTTTGAGATGTGTAGCAGGAAATAAATGGGAATGAATCTCAAATTATTGATGAGATACATGGTGCAGAGGCTTAGGATGCATCATGAACCATCCCAAACAACCTTCAATATGGTTAACACAAGATTATACTCAAAAAAACCTTCAATATGGTTAACACAAGTTTGTACTCCAAACAACCTTCAATATGGTTAACACAAGTGAATAGAGAGTTGTTCATGTATCTAATTACATTTTGTTGAAGCTTGGTTACTGGTGAGGAAAGAAAAGTTTCACCATTGTTCATATGGATGATTTTGAAGTCTTGTTGGGGAAGGAGTTCATGAATAATGAAAAGGGAGCACCTATTCTTTACATGAACATTTTGGCCATTTTCTTAGTATAGACTCCATGTTTGGTTCTTAATAGAAGGAGGATTAAGGAAGGAGGAACACAAATGTCTTCCTTCCAAATGATTTTTGTGAATAGACAGAACAATCAACCTTGTGGAGGAGAACTTGGATAATGTTGGGTGATGTTTAGACATCCTAACACAGAGAATGAAAGGAAGATCGTGTTAGTGGAATATAGGATTTCCATTGTTGAAGAGATAGTTGGATATCTAGCTAAGACAATGGATGGATTAACTCATCTACATTTGAAATTTGATGAATCATAGAAATAATCATAGGAAGCCACATAGATGAGAATGATGGAGCATTTCATTGAACAAGAGAATATACCATTCATGGACCAAGAGGAAGTGGGAGAGAGGTGACAACCTTGGTGAAAGAGAACCAAATAAGAGGTTTATTCCTCCTCTAGTGAACTTGGACATGGTGAATGGTCATATGACCCTGAGTTAGAACAAATCATGGAGGAGTGCAAATGAAAAATATGTTCAAGGGAATCGTTGCTTATGTACATAACATAGAAGTATGGTGACTCTCCATCGATCACATCAAGATAGATTGGATATGAGGGATATGGTTCAACTAACCATCCCCCTTGACCTTCAAACTAGACTGCAACACGTTGGCTCACTGAATGGGGGGTAGTGAGGCCAATGGGGAACCTTTAGGAGGTTCCTTATGAAGTGCGTTGGACACAGTTGTGTGACTTCATAGATTAGAAGAAACAAGGATTTGTTGATGTGACGAGTTTGCAGACAAAAAAGGATGTTTGAATGTGAATATGTGAGTTCTTGAGACATAGGCATGACTATTGGACTAGCTACCCAATCAGCTGAAGTCACAAGGGGATCAAATGTATGGAATCATGGGAAGATAGAATGAATTATGGAAGCAATAGTATGTAAGGAATGAGACTTCGTAGAATCATGTAGCTTCCTAAGCGAAGTTTTTCTTGATGACAACAGATGAGGAAATTGTGAGTGGTGACGAGATCCGGAGATGGGGTAAATATTTCACAGAGATATACAAATGTTGTTGGAAAAAAAAATCTTAGATTGGGAGAGGATGTAAGGTCTCTCATGACACCCACCCAATGAACACACTCTTTTGGAAGAGTTAGGGATGAATCATGAAAAAAAACACAAAGGGAATGCAATCAGTTGGGCGAACGAAGACATGTAGGTGTGATCAGGAGCACCTTGGGTGCATGATCGCGATATGTGGAACCAAGGGGCACACACATTATTTTCTCTAGAATGTTTGATGGAGACTCGATTTTCATTTTGGAAAGGGTCGGGAAACTAGGGAGAATGCCTAAGGAGTGCACCCATCTACCCTTGGTAACATGGGCACATGCTATAGGTTGGATGACCCCATGGGAACATCCATGAAGATTCACAATGATTGGAGAAATGAAGAGAAAAATGCACGAGCCCATTTGGGTACACAGGGTCTACGAAGGGGTGTGACAAGTCTATTGAGTGTGATGGTTCATGAAGGGGTGTTACACACCCAAAGGACATGAAATTTCACATAGGTGAGCCTTCGAGCCCCTATAAGAGCACAAGGGCACACAACCGAAGGAAACAAGTCTTTTGGAGAACAAGAACAAGAGGGAAAGTTTGAGGAAAAGCCGTAAGGAAAGGAAGAACTAAGGTAAATATGCCAATATGGAACACAAGTAGCTAAGGGTGGGACGCTATAGGATATTTTGGGGAATTTTGGAAAGACAAGTCTATTGGAGGCATGTGTGAGGTAGAACGAAAATCTGTGTTAACTTGGTGAAGTTTGTGGTAAGAAGGGACAACAAGTGTGTGGTTTAGGGCACATTTGAGGTGAACCATAGGGTCTTGGTGTGACAAATCTTTGAATGAGTGTCTTGGTGATGTGAGGCAAGTAATGTCTTTCCCAATTTGTAAATAGACCTAGTGCTCATATTGTAATTCTTTTGCAATAACAAAGATTATTTGGGTGTTAGGCATGATTTGTGTCACGTGCATTATTTATGTGTATGTCGTTCGTTCTTTCCACAATTCTTCTCTTGGTTTCATATATTATTGGATGTATGCTTATAATGAATAAGTCTTAAATTGTTAACAAGATTGTCTAAGTATACAAGAGTTGCACTAGAGTAGGAGTGTGACTCTCCCATAGCCTAGAACTAAGTAAGGGTATGCTCTAGGTCAAGAGATTTATTCCAAATGAAGTATTCTTGGTGTTGCTAAGAAACCAAGTAAGAACCATCCCCGTGTCACATGACATTCCCTTAGGAGGTCAACAATTGCAAGATCTTAATAGATGTCACACTGTCACCAATCACTAGGTGAATGATTGCAAGACTTGAATAGATGTCTTGTTTGGTCATGAAAATTACTATGATAGAATGAAGTAGATTATATTTACATCTACTTCTTGATTAATATATCTCCCTTCTTTCCCCAACCCCAAATTAAACTTATTATTATTAATCGTGCATTTATTATGGAATTGATGTGGAACTAACCAACGTGATGTTACTTTAGTTTATGCTTTCAAATATATTATGTTCATTTTAAATTATCAACGAAGAATGAGAAAGTTTTGATCTTGTTTGGCTATATGTAGGTATTAGTAGGAGATTCATGCTAGTGATCTACTTGATTTTCTCATTATCATAATCAAGAATTAGGATTGTAACCACTAGGTATTGCCTCTAAAACCAAGTTTTCGAGTAGATATCATAGTCCAAATTAGTGGATTGAACCTTCCCATATTCCTCTACTTAAATCTTTAGATCCATTAAAAATATAGAAAATTCGAATCCATTAAAAATATGAAGAATTCTCCATATTCCCTTACACATTATGAATTTTTGAATCCATTAAAAATATGGAAAAGTAGAAAGATTGGACAATCCTTCCTTCCTCTATGATTATCTCATATAAGGAAGAGTAATTGATTAACCCTCCTATATTAATTCCTAAAGAGTTTATTTTAGAAGATCATCAAAGTTCCTTCCTCTATGATTATTTCATATAATGGAGAGTAATTGATTGACCCTCCTATACTAACTCCTAGAGAGTTTATTTCGCGAGATCATCAAAGTTTAAGAAAGAAAATTATAGATCTAAAAGGATTAACCAACTCTTCTACATATTATAAGTGAAAAAGGGTCAATGACCCTTATAGTAAATATATTATTTCAATATGATAATACAAATGAGATAGCAATTCCCTTTTCCACATTCCCTTATAAAAGAAAAATATATCAACCCACTGAAAATATAGGTAACAAATGGAGATTAAAAAAAATATATCAATGCACTGAAATTATAGATAAAAAATGAAAATTACCCTTTAATAAAAGATATATCTATCTGATAATAATAATAATAATAATATATATATATATATATATATAATAATTGCTTGACCCTTCTTCATTCAACTCCTAATTTTTTTTTTTATTACAAAGAAGGATAACTATACTCTAGATTGAAAAGGGGTAAGAGTCAACCGGCCCTTTTTTGAATGCTAACAAGTAACTGAAAGAGTCCAAAATTAAATGTGAAAACTTATAAACAAATAATTATAGCAATTATAATAATAATGCAACAGCAGGTTGTGTCAGCAAAGTGTTAGTAGGGGTATAGACTCATTGACAAGTGCCATGTAAATGAAAAAAAATATATAAAAAAAAATTCAAGATTTACAAATTCCTCTAGTTACAATTTAAACAATAATAATAATGCAACATGCTGTACTCAGTAGATGATTTTCCAATTGGATACTTGAAAATATTATAATCTTCAACGACAGATGTACGAGCCATACGATGAATGTTGCCGTTAAATGTAATAAGTCGTCCACTGTTTATGATGCAATGGTTGTGGATCCACTCTTAACCGTTGCACAGATATTTAGTTAGTCGTTGGTTTGGAGATGCATTGTTTTCATAGTATCTGAACACGTACAGTTCTCCAAAATCTCATCACGCTTATAGCAGAAGCATTTATCCAAATTAAAATTTCCGATGCCAAATACTGCACTGATGGGCTAGCACTGAATAAATTTTAAACTTGAAACTAATACAAAATATATTCTCATCGACCAGGAATAAATCTTGTAACTCTCTGAACAACTTGGGTTTATTATCAGTGAAATAGTTCGGTGTAAAAAAGAATTCACAGATAATATACAGTAGTTTTGATTGATTTGGTAAAGTCCAAGTGCTACAATAGTCGAGGTTTACTATACGTTTCTTGGGCACGGATATTCTCCTGAAGTTGAAGAGAACAAGGCGATCAAGAGGTAAATTAAACTCAGCTGGTAAAGTGCGTGGCTTAAACCATGCGGTCCTGGGTTCGATTCTAGTTCTAACTTTGATCTTCGCAGCTTAGTAAGAACTTAACAGCTAAATTATTATGGTTGATAATCCACCAATCAGCGTAATAAAGAGTTGAAATATAATCCAGTGGCCTGGATTCTAATTGTATTCAAAATTTCACAGATTGTAGCCAAATGCAGCATTTTACTTTAATTAATTTTCTTAAAAGAAAAAAAGAGACATGGAATTCAGGTTAAAAGTCGAGCCTAAACTACCACCAATCCTGGAGAATTGATTAAGAAGTCGACTTTTAAATAGCGAGAGGAAAATTCATAAAAAGTATATTGCAATTTCAGAAAAGGGAATTTCCTTAAATTTCGGGTTGAGACTTAGCGGTAAGTCGGTGCATTCATTATCGTATTTCGCTATTACATTCTATTATCAGCTACACGACGATTTCACTATTGTTCTTCTAGATTATTTAATCCTAGAGAATTGATGAACAAATCAACTTTTCAATACTGCGATGAAAATTTAAAAAGATATATATTGCGTTTTCAGAAAAGGGTTTAACGCGTGTCAACGAAAAAGTTCCTTAAATTTCGGCTTGTCCTGATTGTTGGGTGCACTCATTATTGTATTTCGCTCTTACATTCTACTATCAGCTACAGGGGGAAGAATTGATTAAGAAATCAACTTTTAAATAGTGAGAGGAAAATTCAAAAAACAAATATGGGGATTTCAAAAAAGGTTTCAGGCGTGTCAGTGCAAAATTTCCTTAAATTTCGGGTTGCAACTGAGTGGTAGTACGGTGCATTCATTATCATATTTCGATCATTTAGGCCATTTCATCTGTTGTTATCCTAGATATTTGTTTTTCAAGCTATCAGCTACAGGCCATTTCATCTGTTGTTATCCTAGATATTTGTTTTATTATTTAAAATATTCGTTTTTTAAGCTACTAGGTACAGGTCATTTCATTGTTATCATAGATATTTGTTTGTTTTTCAAGCTATCAGCTACAGTCCATTTCATTGTTATCTTAGATATTTGTTTTTCAAGCTATCAGGTACAGGCCATTTCATTGTTATCCTAGATATTTGTTTTTCAAATTATCAGCTACAGGCCATTTCATTCTTATTCTAGATATTTGTTTTTCAAACTAGGCTGATCC
Organism: Picea mariana; assembly: GCA_032191745.1. Taxonomy (NCBI): domain Eukaryota; kingdom Viridiplantae; phylum Streptophyta; class Pinopsida; order Pinales; family Pinaceae; genus Picea; species Picea mariana. The sequence continues at coordinate 23,379 of JASDQU011311455.1, forward strand.
TAGGCCAAGGCCAGTTCAGATGGTCTTTTGGGATAGTTTATTTTCTTACAAATGGTTCCACCTCCAACACACCCATAAAGTTTGAACTTGTAATATGATGAAGATTAACCCTTACACAAACTAAGTAGTTTACACTTCATATTGTTTTCTTAAATTATTTTGGCAAAAGAGTTTACACTTTATATTGTTTTCTTAAACTATTTTGACAAAAGATTGAAATTTTTTTTTAGATTATTTTGCTAAAAAAATTATTTCCAATCTAAATGTAAACATCTAAATTATTTTGTTTTTACATTTTTTTTTTCTTACTTATCTTTCAAATTTGTAAATTATTTTTCCAAAAAATTGTTTCCAATCTCTAATTGTAATCATCTAAATTACTTTGTTTTTGCATTTTTTTTTCTTACTTAACATGCAAATTTGTATTGTAGAAATAAGAAATGAAACATAATTTTGAAACAATGAGGTATGTTGGTTTAGCATGAGTGTACATTGAGTATATATTTAAAAAGATTTATATTTAATGTTAACTTTTGATTGAAAAATAAGAAATGAAACATAATTTTAAAATAATGAAATATGTTTGTTTAACATAGAGTATACATTGAGTATACATTTAAAAGGATTTATATTTAGAGTTCACTTTTTTAATGGAAAATTTATTTTTGGTACTGTTTCTTAATGATAACTAATGAAGTGTTTTTGATAATGAAGTATTTTTGATCCAGTGATTCACCATTAGAAACAGCTTAAATACATATTAATTTCAAATTTATCAAGTTTAAAGAGATAAAATCCATTTGCCTTACATTTTACTGACTAGAAACTATGTGGAATGATTCTTGAAGGGTTTTCACATTAAAGTAGAGAGAATGATAAACGACTCCAATTTTAAAATTTTAAAGAGAGACACCCTGTCACATAAAAATTCATAGTGCCCTTCCTTTTTATTTACAATGATGGAGGTTGCTTTTTCCTTAGTGCTTTTCCCTTTTTAAATCCAATGACACGATAGCAAAAAAGCAAGAGGTAAAATTCATGTATACCAAGAAAATTCGTTCACATTGATCTTTCCTTTTTTAAATCCAATGACAGGATAGCAAGAAAGAAGAGGCAAAATTCATGTATCCTGACAAAATTCATGGCTCTCTACTATTGATTAAAGTAGCTTTTACGACCACTTAAAGCAGATGGCATGAAAGCACGTGAATCTTTGCTATCCTTGCAGGCGTGCATGTACGAAAACCCTATCAGCCCGTCTTTCATTGACACACCAGACTTTTGCTCCGCCCCACCCTTATCATCCACTTCTTCTGATATGAAGCAATCTGTGGAATGATGAATACCACAAACAAACAATCAGCACTTCCACCTACACCATGCAATTTCCACTACTTGTCTCTCTCCAGCTTTGCAGCCATTTATCTTCTTTGTCACAACGAATTTTCAGTTTGAATTTGATAATCTGGTTCGTTAATAATGGAAAAGAATTGTATCGCATGCTGTAAAGCTATCTTTATAACCGGCCTAAATTATTTTAATCCCGGGTTTATTAAATCTGGAAAGATATCAACTCCAAAAAATGATATTTTAATCTTATGTTTATTAAATCTGGAAATACATCCAACCCTAGAAATGATGAGACGCTGATATTCAATTCAATAAACATGAAAACTTATAATATATAAATATGTAAAAATAAATCTAATATTTTCTTCCCTTTATTAGTCAGACTATATTCAACTTACTCAAAACTT
>JASDQU011311455.1:34933-44971 GCA_032191745.1 Picea mariana
TCTTGAGTGAGAGATGAGTTTCCTAACCCACTAGATGAAAAAAGAAGCAAAGAGATTCTATCATGACTTGACACCAACAACATTTTCTTATCTATTTTTCTCTCTCTCATTCTCATTTTGTAAATATTTTTGAATGTATTATCAACACTTCCCCCTTTCTTGGGATGAGGAAGGAGTTGATGAGGGTATAGAAGTTTTAGGGGCTAGACATCCCTACCAACTAGACCCACAAATCGACTAGCCGGGTCAATGCAATAGTCGGTTAGGAAAGTCAGTCAAATAGACAATTAGAGTGGACCAATGGAACAATTAAGAAATGTAACCGACTAGTAACTATACATTAAACACACACACACATATGTGTGTGTGTGTGTGTGTGTGTGTGTTTGTGTGTTTGTTTGTAATGGAAAGACAAAGATTTTTTTGGCTATAATGAAATGCATTGAGGGTTCTCCCACTACTTGTGTATATATATTTGTATATATCTATGTTTATCTATATGATTATATAGTGTGTATTGCTTTGTGTAACGATCTATAGGTAATGTTCTCGTACTTTCCCTTAGACTACAATGGAACAAAATGTTCTTGAATGAATTGATACATGAAATTAAATCTAACTAAAGTTTCCTAAAACTATTATAAATGCACCCTATATTAATCTAACCTATCATTATCAGGACAAACCTAATGAGAATGAGTAAATGAAAAATATTGTTACCTGCAAAAGAATAAGTTCACATATGCAAGGGATGGATTAATTTAACAATGAAATAAGCATAGAAACAATTAATTGCTTAGAATATCTATGCCACTGTCACTACACTCATAAGGAAATTCATGACAATATAAATATAAATATTATAGTAAAGAAGAAATTCATTTTACTATGTTCAAAACATTCATAAAATGGACATATGCACAAAGCAAAATTCACATACGCATATCTGAATCATAAATCTCCATGGATGTCTCTTTCTTTATTCATTCATGCAATAAGAATATTGTTTCGATATACAATATATCGATTTCTATTTCTTATTCGCAGTTCTCTCATTTATAAAACAAAAGGGACTATTTACATTCCATAACAACTATGTTGTCAAAGGACTCATGTTTTCACATTCTAGAATCGAATTGATACAAGTAATAAAGGATAATATAAGAAGAATTTGTTACAATAATTTAGGAAATCATGAAATTCTTTGCGTTTCCATTTGATTTTTTTATTATTTCCATAGTGCATAGTATTCCACAATATTTTCCATATTACACAAATACATTTTCTCTAGGTATATCTCCCCATCACATATTTTGGTTATGACTTCTAACTTCAATTCCTTCTCGATATTCTTGTTGAATTTTTTGGCCAATGTGATTAGCTTTATTGGCTTCATCAAATAGTAGTTTAAGACCTATTTATTAGCTTCTATAAGTTGTTAAATAACATGTTGACTGGATTCCCTCCTTTCCTCTACTTCTATTATTCTTGGTTCACTTGGTCATGTGTCATAAAGATTCGACATGATTCCCATTATGAATTCCTACATGAGCTCACCCGAATGATTCCATAACCTTTTGGAAGCCTTTGTCACTATCTCTTGAACACGTCAAATGTCGTTTACCAGTGGATTCCATGTATCAAACATGAATTGATATTTTATTTTCTATCTAGTGGTATAGAGTGGTAGGGTATCTAGTGATACCCTAGTAGTTTCTTGTAAACACTATCCCAATCCTTCTATCAAATGAATCTTGATCCTTCTATCAAATGAATCTTGATCCTTTTGATATTTATATCTTATATCCTCCATCTAGTATTTAATCCTTGTTCGATCATATTTGTTCCTATGGATGCCATTCAATATGTAGAAACATTTATTTCACTCTGATTTGATATCTTCATTAACAATCATGGCTTCTCCTTTTAGGGATTATAGGATGACAATTCCTATTTTAATTTCCTCTGGGGCCTTCTCAAGTCTTTCTTTGTCTTGTTCCAACCCTTGAATTTTATGATCCAACTATTAAATGAGCTGGATGTCCTCCATGATTTATGTTTGCAAGTTGGTCAAATATTGTGTATAAACGATTTTTAGTTGTTCTATCTCTTTAGAATGCTCCAACTTAAGGGTGTCTAATTATTCTCTATGTACATTCTTAATTGTGTGGACCCTCTTGTCCAATTATGCATTCATATCTTCATTTTGGATTTGTAAAACCCTTTCCATTTCCTCCTTATGGATATTCTCTACAATCCTAGATTCCTTTTGAAATCTAGTAGTGAGGTCATACATTTGTGTATTTAAAACTCTTTCTCATTCAACAATTTTGGCCTGTGAAGTGTTCAATGCTACAACTATCTCATATACAGACATGGAATTTTCCCCTGCAAATGCATTAAGAGCAGAGGAAGTATGTATGCAATTTTCTTTGAGGTCTTGTCCCTCCCTTGATTCAGTGGTTCTTTTGGTTGACCCATGACTAATATTTGTCTCCCCTATTTTCCTTTTGCTTGGCCTCTTCTCTATCCCTCTGTTTTTTTTGTTGTAGTTATATTCTACGACTTCCACTACAACTTCATATAATTCAATTACCTGTGAGGAAGAGGGAAATTTTACAGGTATAACCATAAGAGGGGTGCATTCTTGTGGGGTGACGTAAACTATTCCCACACTGGAGGTTGCTGGATAGTTTTGGGCCTCATCCAATTTCTTTTGTCTTTCTCTCTCTACTTCTTCATTTGTTTTCCTTTTGGATTCAACTTCAACAACCTTTTGTTGTTCTTTATCTTCTATCTTTTTTTTCCTCTTCTTTTGTTGTTGGTATTTTTCTCTCCTCTTCATAGTTTTTCTTTTGTAGTGCATCTTGCTAATATTTTATTTCCTTTTCTATCGTTTTATTTCTCTCATCAAAAAGCTTCTACAATGTATATTCTTTTTTCTTCTTCTTATCTACTTTGGAACTCTTCTTGGGTTCATATTTCATATTTCCTTTGATGTCATATTGACTCTTTTTATTATCTTTTTCATTGATATATTTTCTAAGGTCCTATCATCTAGTAACCTATTTAAAACTTCTTCAAATAAAAATACCCCCTTGAATGTCTCCTCCTCATAGTTCACTACATGGATTTTCAGGTGAGTGAGGCCAACATATTTGACATGATTGAGTGTTATGTATTTAAGATCATGTCCTCTACGTTCTCTAGTACAAAATCATATCTCTTACAGGGAATCAACTTCTTTCCTAGCATGAGGTCCATTTATTAATGCATACCTTTCAATGTTGACAGGGAATGTGGAATAAAGCTTATTGTTGTTCCCTGAAAGGAGATATGTTATTCCACTTCCTATCGTTTGGTAAGCATTATCCCAAATTAGTAGCCTATCGTGGACATGTTTAGTATGAGATGTGGGACTTTAGAGTTTTCATAAATTATGATGTACGTATAATACCTTCCCATGTACCAATCTACAATATCTTTAAGGGTGGCTATGGCTTATTTTGATATTCTATAGGGTGTATATCCAAATATTATGGTGTGCAAGGGAGGTAGGAAATAGTCACATATGTTGTAAATGTATTTCTTATAATTTACTTCCCATAGATTTGAACAATATACATGGATAGGTGGCTGAATAGGGTCTCAGTTCCATCCGAAGATAGAAAAATGTACATAAGAGCATACAACACCAATGAGGTATGCACACATGTAAAAATTAGGCCTTTTCATACATGGGGCATTCTTGGAATTCTGGAAAATGTTGAAGGCAAATATTTCTTCCCAATTGAATATTTCCCCTATATATACTACACTATAATCCATTCAAAACCATTCTATCTGAAAATGGGTGCTCTTCTCCTCGCCATAAAGTTTGCATATCGTAGTATTTAGAATTTTATGGGGCCTTTTGAATTCCTAGGTAGTGATTAACCATTCTCCTATCTTTAAGTATCTTTCCTCGTCGCACCACCAATCTTCAATCGTCCCTTCAAAATCCTTGTGGTACCTACCGAATATCCTAAAAAATGTCTCAATCAAGGATATTACAGGATATGGGAGGTGGTGCCGTATTCTTGTGTCCTCTGGTATTAGGGATGCTATCTAAATTTTTTCTTGGCTCACAATTGTATAACTACCCTGGTCAAGATGTTTGAGGCACCATGTTTTTGCATCATTGTTGGGAAAAAAATCGGATTGGCAGCTAGTAGGTGAATGCAACTTTTTTTAATATTGTGATAAAATTCCAAGTTCTTGTCCTTAGGTGGGAAATATCCGGTGTTGAAGATCCTATTTATTTTTCTGTATTAGGGACAATGGGATATCCCAATGTGGTAACTGGTTTCAATAGCTAAAATGTCACCTACATTCACAATAATAGCAGGCGCATTTGCTACGTGGATTTTCTCTTTTCTGGTTTGTGGGTGTGACCTGGTGTTAATCGTATGTTCTGTAGTAAACAAAAATCACATAAATTTACAAAGTGATAAAACAATAAAAAAAATTGGACTTAAATTACTCACATACATGTTGTTTCGAGTGTCGGTCGATGTTTGAAGTTAACTTGCCTTCACAATACACAAAGAAGAGTATGTTACAGATTTACAAAGACACATAATGAGTGAGTTATGGTTGATAAGGTTTATTTACATGTAAGTTACCCTATTTTCTCGTAGTTAATGTTAAATGCAAGAAAATCCAATTGCAGGTGTAAGATAACCTCATCATTAATGCTTAAAAAAGTACAGATTCACCCATGTTGATGTCTCATATGTGTAATATTCAAAATATCAGTCTTGAAAAACTTCCTCAATAGTTATATCCGAATATTTTCCATCAGAGAGGAAAATTTGCATGGTTTTTTTTCAATCCGATGGGAAGGTATCGAGGAATATTCATTTTTTTAAATGGGACTTGTGCTAGAAAAGAGATGTTATAAACCCTAGAGAGATTGTTGTTGCTATGTGTTTTATTTATGTGTTTTAGGAAAGAGAAATCATACGAGAGGGAAGTAATCCTATGAAACTAACTTGGACGGAAGGATATACGATGGTGTTGTTGGAAAGAACTACCATCAAAGAGGGAGAGTTTCATTGAAAATATGACTCTCAGAGATAGTATTTTGATGGTGCTATCTGAAAGGATTGCTATTGAAGAGAAGGGTTGTTCTATTTTCTTGTTCTAACTAGAAATGTATGGAGGGAATATTCCATTCTTGAAAATCATACTTATAAGGAGAGAGTATTAGCCACGAAGAGATTGATGTGCATGGATAAGACTCGGTTTATTAACAATTTGTTCTCTACCACGTAATGTTAGTAGTTAAATGAGGGACTGACTCCCATACATCTATTTCCTACCTCTTGTAACAGTTATTTAATACCAATAGTTGTTTGATACGTAGAAATCGGGCTATCACTTTATGGCATAGTTCGGTTGGAATGTTTTCAAAATAAAGCTTCATCGGAAAGATTTTGACGGAGTCGAATGCACAAGGTATAACACCCTTCTAATGATAAGGACTCCTATAGAACGCTTTCTGATCGTACTATCGGAAAGGGCATGTTGGAATGAAAATTGAATTGGAGTATCATTTCATTCTGAGGAGAAATCTTCTGATGGATAGTAGTCCAAAAACCCTTGAACATAATCATATAAGTGAATATTTGTCTTAGGACCTAGTATGAAATAGAATTTGGTCTCTTCGAACAAGGTCTAATTAACATAAAGGTGAAAAAGCATAAGATCTTTTATTTTGACATCTACTTGTTGGGTTAGGATTGAGATTGCATTAACAAAATGGTATTTTTCCTATGTTAGTACCAAATCAGGTGAGTAGTGATAAAGTACATTGCAAAAATTTTGATACAAGGTATCCATTGAATTTTTCTCATTCAGAGAATTTTAGTGTGTATTTGTGGGGTACAAAAAATACTCAATTGGATAATAGCTCATATTACTATCCTCACTCCGATGGGAAAACTAAGATTGTGAATAAGTTCCTAGAAATATATGTTCAAGTTTCTTTTCATATGATAAACAAACACAATGGGTAAGTTGCTTTCCCTTGGAAAAATGGTGGTTCAACACCTCCTTCCATACTTCATCAAAATGTCTACATTTTTGGCACTTTATGGATATCATCATCCATCCATCACATATCCATTGAAAGGGACTACAATGGTTCGAGCAGTGGATAACCACATAGGGAACCAATAAGACATCAAACTATTGAAGAAAAAATAAATTATGGAATAAAATAGGATGAAGAAAAAAGTAGATGAACATCATAGAAAAAGGGAATTTGAAGTGGGGGATTGAGTATTTTTAGACTACAACCATATAGAAAAAATGTCCCTCAAGAAAGAAAAGGAGGACAATAAATTAGCACCCAAATATTATGGCCCCTATAAGGTGTTGCAAAGGATTGGAAGTATGGCTTACAACTTAGAGTTTTCTCCATCTTCATGTGTACATTCAGTCTTCCATGTTTCTTTATTAAAGAATGTAATCTATGATAAGATATCATTCAAAACTATTTTTCTAGATATTACTAAAGATGGGAAAATCATACTATAATGAGAAACAACCCTTGAAACAAGGATTGATCATTGACAAAATTGAGAAATTACTGACTACCTCATCAAATGGAGAAGCCTACCAAGAAGAGGCAACATGGGAAGATGAGTTCTTCATGCAGAAACACTCACAGTTCATCAAGTGTTCAGAACAACGCTCATTTGAAGGGGAAGGGCATTTTTATCCCTAGACAAACTCCGATGTTAAGTATAAATCCCCTTATTAATCCCTGGATATTGAATTATTACATTTCTAACATTATATTTGTATGTAGGATAGAACCCTTCATTGTATCATTTCATTATAATTGTACCTTGTGTCTCCTTTATATATATATATATATATATATATATATATACGCTAAGGAGACCTATCCTTAGGATCATCTTATCTTGTCTTATAAATTGAATATATTAGAAAAGGAGGTTTTCCCCTTGAGCGAGACTATTATTCATTTACTTTTTATGAGTCTCAAATTGTTGGATCATAAAAAATTGACTTAAATGCTTCTATCATATGTATCAATAAAGAAAGGACAATTGACATGAAGAAAAATAAACTCAACGATCTAATATTTTCTAGGATAGATATATCTCATACTACCATAGACATGGATAAAGTTGAAGTAGAGGAAATCAAAAGCCTTGGGAAATAGATTTCCTTGTTGGAAAACCACATCAAATACTATAAGGATTCACAAGAAATGGTTAATAACTTCATTGAAGAAATACTCAAAGGATATTAAATTAATGATCAAATAAAAAAGGATTCTATATCCAAAGTATTTTAACTACACAATCTAAGCATACAACTATCCATAGTATATTTGGAAAACCTGATATGAAAAGGGAAACAAGGCATGGTGCTTGACCAATTTAACTATATCAAGTACATCTAGAAAAGTAGACTCTCAAGAGGATCATCATATTAGGATATTGATCAAGACCGATTTATATAGTATAGAACAAGCCATCAATTACTATGGAATTTTGTATAAGTTATCTTATGGTATCATTTAAAATACCTTGTTTTATATTTGTAGAAAATATTTTACATATGTTTTACCGCTAGCTTTATTTTATTATTTCCTATTGTGTGATTCGTTATGTTGTATTTAATTCATTAATTTTTTGTCGAATTGTTTTTACAATTAGTTGTGCAAAAAAAAATGGCATTCTTCTTGTGATTTTCCTATAGGTTTACTTTTATAACTATTTTTTATTTTTCATGGAAATATTTCCATAGATACAAAATTTCTTATAGAATTTGTTCATAGGAAAGAAAAGTTACATATCTATTTTGATGTATTGTTTCTAAGAGTTACCTAAGAGAAATATAATTCTTTCTATTCATTGAAGTAATAATTTCCTTTTTTATTCACTACTTAATATAAAATATTCGGAAAATAGATATACCATGAAAAACAAAACATTTCATGTAAAGTGAATTGAATGGTTATCAAACCATAACCTAAAGGGTTATTCCATTATATAGGGAAGATGTCTAATTGGGCCTTTTCCTTGAGTTTAATCCATATGATTGATATTTGGGAATCCAATAACCTTAATGCTTGATAAGTTGTGGAATTAACCCTTTCAATCTTATTTCTCACTAATATTTGTATCATAGTTCCTACTCAACATGGGACACCTTAGTTAGAAATGTTTTTATATTATGGTTCCCATGCCAAGTTTTCTCATAGGAGTGGGAGAAAACTTAGTCTTGCCATGACATTGAGAAAATATGCATTCCTCTCTTTCTCAAATATTTTTGTTCATTCCCTAAAGGGATATTATATTTTTGGTTTGTTATGCACTTACATTGCTTATATATGCTTGGGAAAGGGTGTGGAAACTTGGGAGCATGCCCAAGTAGTGGAAACATCTTACATTGGAAACATGGGTGCACCAGAGAGTCTGGATGACCCCATCAACACACCCACAATGAGTCACAAAGACTTGTACAACAAATAGCATAAGGCAAGGGGCACACACCCAAGGATGGGGACCACAAGTCCAAGAGACATGATAGTTGATGGGAGAATGGTATCATTTGGATGCATCAGTTATGTGGAGGGGCACAATGAGCCATTTGAGTGTGATGGTTCTTGAAGGGATGTGGCACACCCAAAGGATGCAATGTTTCTTATAGGTGACCCTTGGAGTCCCTATAAGAGCAAAAGGGTGCAAAACTAAAGGAGGAAAGAAGCATTTTGGAGAACAAGAACAAGAGCGCAAGTCTAAGAAAAAATTATGAGGAAAGGAAGAGCTAAGATAGAGCTTCCAAGAAGGAAGACAAGTAGAAAAGGGTGGGACTCTCTAAGATATTTTGGGAAAGTCTTGAAACACAAGTCTATTGGAGGCATGTGTGAGGTGGAACCAAAATGGGTGTTAGCTTGGTGTAGTATGTAGTAACAAAGGGAAAAAAAGTCTATGGTTGAGAGTACATCTGAGGTGCACCATAGAAGGTTGAAAAGATTATTGTGATAGACAGTCTAGGTGTGAAAAAATTGTGTATGAGTGTCTTGGTGAAGTGAGGTGAGTCATGTTACTTTACCCAAGTTGTAAACTCAATCGGTAGTGCTCATAATGTAATTATTTGGCAATAAAAGAAACTTAGTCAGGTGTTAGGCATAATTCATGTCATATGCACTATTTTTGTGTATGTATTTTGTTTGTTATGTTATTGTTATCTTGGTTTCACATGTTCATAGATGTATGCTTAAAATCACTAAGTGTTAAATGATTAACAAGATTGTCTAAGTATACAAGAGTTTCATTAGAGTAAGAGTATGACTCACCTGTAGCCTAGAATAGAGTATAGGTATTCTCTCACTAAAGAGGCATAGTTAGGACATATTATTCTTGGTGTTTCCAAAAAACAAAGTAAGAACTATCGTGGTGCGACACAATCTGAAGAGATGAAAAATCGTAAGATATAAACAAACGTACTATGGGATCGTGATAGGTGGTATGAGATCTTGTTAGTTGTATATTTTGATGAAAGGTTGGTGAGATATTCACCACTATATCAACAACATATGGTATCATAGTATGTTGATTGCATATTTTGAAGAAGGGTTGGTGATATATTCACCACTCTCTCGATGATAGGTGGTATTAGAGAAAATTTGGCTCTTCACCATTACTGAAATAAAAATAGTTGTGGTGGGGTGCACTTGTCGAGAAGAAAAATTGGGTGGAATCTTGGTGAGGGTTTGGTTAGGTGAATTGACTTGTCATGGATAAACATTGATCACATATTTGTTGTTTTGTGATAAAAGTGAAGGGATGAGTTGCAGACGAAACCGTCACTTGTGAATAGACATGTATGCATGCCTTGAGCAAGCCAAGAACAAAGTTATTTGGGAGGAGAAATAACATGGGAAAGGTGGATGAACGTGATATTTTCACAAAACTTGTCACATACCCAATCATAGAAGTAATTGTAGAGTTC
>JASDQU011311456.1:16182-38694 GCA_032191745.1 Picea mariana
GGTCCTCATGCCATGGATGGACAATATGGTTATACTTGGTGGAAATAAGGCTTGTGTTGTGTGCACAACCACAAGGAAGTATGGTGGAAAGATACAACTTTTGTTTGCACTAAGTATGAAGAGAGTAGCAAGGAAAAATGGATCACAAATTTATGCAACAATTGTTGGATAATTTCAAGAGGATGGAGTGCAGGTGCATATTCCACCTGAGATCACTAACTTCTTGGGTGATTTTTTGGACAAACGTTTTGGACGATTTTGTAAAATTTCTTCCAGCATGACACATTATTGAACACCATATAAATCTAGATCTTGGGTTGCATCCACTAGCAAGAGCTCCTTAACAATTTTCCGCAATTGAGTTGAAAGAGTTGAAGCGACAATTGACAAAATTGATTAATGTTGGGTTCATTCATCCATTCAAGTCCCCATATGGATCCCCTTTTCTCTTTCATAAGAACAAAGACACTTCAAAGTGGAGGATGTGTTTGGATTATCAAGCATTGAACAAATAGACTGTGAATAATCGATACATGTTTCCTTTAGCCGTTGATTTCTTTGACAAGTTGGCTAAGGCCAAAGTCTTTTCAAATATTGACTTGCAGCATGGGTATTATCAAGTGTGTATTGTAGATGAAGATGAGGTGAAAACAACCATGGAGATGAGGTATGGGAACTATGAGTTCCTAGTGATGTCTTTTGGGTTGTGAAATTCCCCTGCAACCTTCTGCCCATTGATGAATGACGTGTTGTGGTTGTTTTTGGACAAGTTCATTGTGGTGTATTTGGATGACATCGTAGTGTACAACGGAAGTATGGAAGAGCACAAGAAACATTTGGCACAAGTATTTGAGGTGTTGCAATAGAACCAACTGTTCTTGAAGAATTCTAAGTGTGTTTTTGGGAAGACTGAGATATCATTATTTGGGCATTGGATTGGACAAGGATGCATTTTCATGGACCCTATGAAGGTCAAGGAAATCGAATATTGGGAAGAGTTGTGAATAGTTCATGAAATGAGAGTCTTCCTTGGACTGGCCAACTATTATCGCAATTTCATAGAGGGTTTCTCAAATATTTTTGCACTGTTGACTGACTTGTTGAAAAAGGGAGAAAGCGTGGAACTAGATAGAGAGAAGCAAGTCCATGTTTGAAGAGATAAAATGAAAAACTATCATTGCTCCCATGTTGAAGCTTCCAAACTTTGAGAAATCATTTGAAGTGTAGATGGATGCATTAGACTTTTCCATTAGAGGGATTTTAATGCAATAAAGACATCTAGTTTCCTTTGAGAGGATAAAGCTCCAAGATCAGAAATGAAGATACCATGTTCATGAGAAGGAGATGAAAACAATTGTACATTGTTTGAATACTTGGAGACACTACTTTTTGGGAAAGTCATTTGTCGTGAAGAAAAACAATGTTGTGACAAGTTACTTCGTGATGCAGCTAAAGTTTTCACCCAAGAAATAAAGGTGGAAAGGGCTGAAATATTAATAGGGGGGGGGTGAATTAGTATGAGAACTTTATTATCACTTTTAACCACACTATGTAATCATTAATTTCATCAGAAATATATCAAAAATATATCATGAGCAATATAAATCAACAGAGCATAATAGACATCCACATAAACATAGTAAACCAAAATTTATGTGGAAACCCAAATGGGAGAAAACCACATAATTCTTTTCTTATATATCAAAATAATATATTCATTGGAAGCACCAAATTCCCAATTCTCCAGCTACAACTGGAATGAGGCTATGACCCCTTATTTATAGGCTCCAACTTGAAGGAAGCTACAACTCCCTCAATTCTCTGGCTCCAACTAGAAGGAGGCCACAACCCCTTGATTCTTAGGCTCCAACCTGAATGAAGCTCCAACTCCCTATGTTCTTTGGAACCAACCGAAAGGAGGCTACGACGCCCATTCATTTCCCTATCCTACCGCCCTGAAATATAAATGTAGACGAAACTATCACTACCACTGATATTGTCACTGCCTATGATAATCAACCTTTCATCCACTTTATCGTTGTCACATCAACCTGTAACTGATTTTTAAGAACCAAATATAAAAATAGCATAAAAAACCTCAGAATAAGTACCCAACACCTTGACAAAGAGATAATTTCGGATAATAATCCTTTTCGAGGGGGCAACCTCCTTATACACCACATAAATTTACAATTACAATATGCTTCCAAATGAAAAGGTCTCTTTGGTATATATAGGAGACTAGGAGGTAGAATTACAACTAATGGACCCAAGCCGACATAAATAAAATAACAATACTAATGTAATATGCCCCAATTAAGGGGTAATGTGCCACTATTTAGGGCTTAACATGCCCCTCCCCTTCAGACAAGTTTTATCTGCAATGCTTGAGTAATTCTGGATGCTTCTATATAAAAGAATCATCTTCCCAAGTGGAATCTTTAGCTGGTAGTTTCCTCCACTTGATGACATAATCTGAAATGGATCTATTCATCAGCTGGTGAATTCTTGTTTCAGTGATAGTTTCAGGCTCCAATATGATTTTTCCTTCCTCGTCAAATTCTGGAAATATAGTTTCACTTGGGATCTTGTCACCTATAACCTTTTTTAAGTATGAAAGATGGAAACTTGGGTGTAATCGTGAAGATGCAGTCAACTCCAATTTGTATGCCATAGTACCAATATTTTGCAACAACTTATAAGGGCCATAGTAATTTGGTTATAATTTATTATCCTTCTTAGCTTGCTTGAGGGACATCTGTTTGTATGGTTGTATTCTTAAAAATACCCAATCCCCTACTTAAAAACTTGTTTCACTATGATGTTGATCTTCTTGTTGTTTCATGTGTTTTTGTGCCATGGTCAAGTTTTCCTTTAAGAGTTGGAGAACTTGTTGTTGATTCTCGATGTGATGTTTCATTGCTTGAACCTTAGATTTTTCTTTTAGAGAAGAAGTGATGGAAGGTGGGTGATATCCATAGAGTGACATAAATGGTGTCATTTTTGTTGTAGTATGAAAGGAAGCATTATACCACCATTCTGCTAAGGGTAACCACTTGAACCATTGTGTTTATTTATCATAGACAAAGCAACGGAGGTAGCCTTTTTGTTCACTATATCAGTTTGTTCATCATATTGAGGATGAGCCAATTGAGTACCCAAACAAGAAAATAATTATGTCCAAAAATGTCAAGTGAAGATGGGATCTCTATCACTTACAATAATATTTGGGCTTCCATGTAGCTTTTGAACTGTCTCCATGAATGCAGTGGAAATTGTATTGGATTTGAAAGGATGTGAGAGTGCAAAAAAGTGTGTGTACTTGGTCAGTCTATCAACAATCACCATGATGACACTCTTTCCTTCAGAATTTCGTAACTCTGTGATGAAATCCATGGAAACCTCCTCCCAACACTGACTTGGGATGGATAATGGTTGTAAAATACGTGGGGTGTTAATTATTTCCACCTTATTTTGTTGTCAAACCAAATATTCTTCCACAAACCTTTGAACATCAGTTTTAAGGCCATCACAAAAAATTCCTTCTTGACCCTATGGTAGGTTTTCAAAAATATTGAGTTCCCTCCTACCAAAGAGGTGTGAAATTCCAAGAGTACCTTTTGTTTGAGTTGAGAGTTCTTACATAAATATAAGCAATATTTGTACCATAATGAATCATTTTTCCATGTAAATGTATCTGATGCATTGGAATCCTGCTGCAACCTTTGAATGAGAGTCCACACATTTTCGTCATTCTTCCATTCATCCCTCGCTTCTATTATCCAATCGGGTTGGATGATTGAGATAGAAAAGAGAAAGGCCTCAACATCTTCATCCCTTCTTAAGAGTGCATCTGCCACAACATTTTGCTTCCCTTTTGTGTAGATGATTTCAAAATCATAACCCAACATCTTGGTCACCCATTTTTGTTGTTTTTTTGAAGATAGTCTTTGTTCCAAGAAGTATTTAAGACTATAATGATTTTTTTTTACCTTTAAGTGCCTACCTATTAGGTAAGGGAATCATTTATTCAATGCATGTATTATTTCCATCATTTCCTTCTCATAAATGGGTTTGTGTAAGTCCTTTCCCTTGAGTGGACGAATTTCAAAAACAAGGGGCCTTCCTTCTTGCTATAGAAAAACACCAATGCCATTTCATGATGCATCACATTCAACAATAAAGGTTTTTGTGAAGTTTGGTGTGGTAAAGACAAGAGCTTTGCACATCGCCTCTTTAAGTTGTTCAAAATCTTGAGTTGCCTCTAGAGTCCATGAAAATGCATCCTTCTTAGTTAATGTCATTAAAGGTGCTTCTATTCTTCCATAGTTCTGAACAAACTTGCGGTAGTAACCTTCCAAACCCAAAAATCCTCTAATATTCTTCAATATTTTGGGAATCAACCATTCCATCATGGCATTAATCTTGTTAGGGTCTACTTTCACACCTTCATGAGATACAATATGACCCAAATAATCTACCTCCTTCACCCCAAAGAAACATTTGGATGGTTTGAAATATAGTTGTTTCTCCTTTAGTAGTTGTAGCACCTTGTCAACATGTCAAACATGATCCCCCCAAGACTTTCTATAGATTAGTATAGCATCAAAAAATACTAACACAAATTTTCGAATGAAGGGCTTGAAAATGGAATTCATCAACACTTGGAATGTGGAAGGTGCATTCGTAAGCCCAAAAGGCATGGCCAAAAATTCATAATGGCCTTCATGTGTTTGGAATGTTGTTTTTGGGATATATTCTGCCTTCATTCTAATCTGATGATAGCCTAAATGGAAATCCAACTTTGTGAAGTAGATTTCTCCATGTAGTTCATCTAACAATTCATCAATGACAGGAATGAGAAACTTATCTTTGATAGTGATCTTTTTGAGCTCTCTATAATCTGGACACATATGTCATGAGCCCTCTTTCTTGAGTACCATTACCACTGGTGCAGAGGAAGAACTTTAGATAGGTGTAATAATTCCATCCTCTAACATTTCTTCAACCATACGCTCAATTTCACTCTTCCGGGAATAAGGGTATTTGTAAGGCCTTATATTAGGAGGAACACTCCCAGGAATTAGGTGAATAGGATGATCATGATTTCAAGTGGATGGAATATCTTTAAATTATCTTCAAATACTTTGTAATTCTTATCAATGATCCCTTGTAGATATAGGGGAATAGATGGCTTAGATGTTTGAACATCTAGTGAGCATAGTTGTACAATTACACCTTGATGCCCCCTTTTCAATCATTTTTTCATGCCATTAGAGCTTATCACTTTACTGGGTTTCCCTATGAGACCCCTTAACTCAATTTCCTTTCCTTCCATTGAAAATTTCATGAAAAGCTCTTGAAAATTAAAATCCATTGTTCCCAATGATTGTAACCATTGGACTCCTAGTACGACATCAACACCACCCATGGGTATAGAAATCATTGAACTATTCATTACATATTCCCCCATATTAAGATTGATCTTATGGCATTTTCTTGAGAAATTGATAGTTCCTCCATTTGCAATCATTACTTGAAACTCTGGTGCTGGATATACAAAGCCATTGAGAGCTTTGGCTAATTTATAGTGAATGAAATTATGAGTACTACCAGTATCAATTAGGACTATTAATTTTTTTTGATATATCCTTCGATCTTGAGGGTTTGAGGAGTACTAATTCCATCCAATGCATTACATGATATCGTGGGAGTCAACTCTTCAGAAGAAATCTCTTCTACATTTTCTTCTTGAGATGGTTCTTGTTCTTCTTCCTCTTCACAATATTTGTAGAATAATTTCTTCTCACCACACTTATGTCCCTTACTGTACTTGCTATCACAATTAAAGCATAAACATTTTGTTTTTCTTTCCTCCAATTGTTGAGGTGTCAACCTTGTAGGTTGAGGTTCTTTAGAAGAAGGAACACTATTCTCTCAATAGATGTTAAGAGTGGTCCTTATAGTAGCCATAGCCATAGCCATATTTTTACTTTCAACATTTATTTCCACCTTAAATTCATTCTCCAATGATTTGGGTTCCCAAAGGCGAACCTCATGTTGAATGTTATCCTTTAAAGTTCCTATGAATGTATTCAATCAAGTGCTCATCTGGAATATATGTTACCTTTATATTCAATCTTTGGAAGTTCTCAATGTGCTCTGTAACTAAACCCTTTGCCTTGAGATTGATCAATTGGCTAAAGAAGGTATTGCTCCTTGTATCCTCATAGTGTGCTATCATTTCTTCCGTGAAAATTGTCCAAGTGATGAGTGATTTGCGAGAACAAAGCCATCAATACCATACAAATTGATTGGGTTATAAATATAAAGGAGCAATTCATACCTTTTGTGTATGTGGCACATTATGTAGATCAAAGAATTGCTCCATCTGAAGTATCCATATGATTGGGTCCTTGCCATCAAACTTCCTCATATCGATCTTAGGAACGTGGTTGGTCTTCAACCCAAAGTTGGAATTTCTCCATTCTTGATTCACCTTCCTTGTGTCCTCATCATGAATTTCATGAGATACATTTTCACTTTCAGGTGTCCTCTCTATTATGAAAATTTTCAATCCTTCCATGATCTCCCCTTTTAAACCCTCCATCATCTCTTGTAGTTCATCTTTTGTTACTGTCTTCTTTTGTAAATCATTTATGTCCCTAAGCATTTCTTCACCTTCATAAAGAGTCCATGTAGGATTATCTGGAAGCTTATTTGGTGTAGAAGTTCCCTTTTTGGGTGGCATGTTGGCCAAGTATCACTTTTGAACCTTGATTTTGAGGTGGTTTTGCTATACAATATTTCTTCTGCTGTATCTCCAACGTTTCGGCCCTTCAGGGTATGAAAATTTATTTTTTGTAGTTCTCTGATATTTCTCCTCTGCAATGCCACAGGTCTGATCAAAATTGGATGTGCCAAGTGGAATTTATGGTAACTTCCCCACAACTTGCTGATTTTTGGCCTTTCCGAGAGATGTTACTTGTATAGTGTGCTCCGCACAAAATAATTGATATAAAATTATGAAAATAGTACCATAAATACTACATACTAGCCACTATCCAATGCAATTAGTCTCACTCAATTTGGATACTCTAGGAAGAAGTTATGATTATTTTACCTGGAACACCTTCTTGAGACTAGTCAGATACCCTATCTTCCACAGGGTGTATCTACAAATGTAAGACGACCCAGAAGCTGAAAATTTTACCACAAATACCTTACTAATTTTTGTGAATATCCTCCGGAGTTCAGGGTCTGAAATGTTACATAAATTTTTTTATAGCGAAAATTCCGCAATGAATTAGTTTAGGATGATTCCAGAACCCTATCTTGCACATGTTGTATCTTTGAAATTATAAGGCCTCAGGAGCTGAAATTTTAACCCAACGTGCCTGGATCTGTCTACTAAATATAATCCAAGCTGTTGCTTCGGAAATGTTGTATAAAAAAAGTTATAGCAAAAATGACAAGGTGTCTCAGATGTAGCAGCGAAACCCCAAGACCTTGAGCTCTGATACCATATGTTAAGAACCAAATATCAACATAGCATAGAAAAACCTCAGAAAAGAGATAAATTCAGCTAATAAGCCTCTTCAAGGGGCAATCTCCTTATGCCCACATAAATGTACAATTCCAAGATGATTCCAAATGAAAATGTCTCCTTGGTATATATAGGAGACTAGGAGGTATAATTACAACTAATGGAATAAAGCTGACATAAATAAAATAACATTACTAATGTAATATGCCCCAATTAAGGGGTAATGAGCCAATATTAGGGCTTAACAGCTACGCAATGTCCAACAAGTCTGACCAATTCATTTAATCCACTTGTACATAGTTCCACAAGTAATCCTCTAGAAGTGTGTTGATTCATTTGGTATCCATCTGTCTACTAATGGTAGGTTGAACTCTTCAAGAACTTCATCCCCACAAGATTGAATAATGTTGTCCAACATGAACCTTGCATCCCTATCCAACACAATGTTTAGAGGAAGACCTCAATACTTAACTATGTGCTTGAAAAAAATATTTGCAACTTCTTTCACACTACAAGGCATCTTCATCACAATGAAGACATCATACTTGGAGAATCAATCCATCATGACCAAAATCCTGTTATATCCTTGCACCATTGGAGGTTGTGTGATGAATTCTATCAAGACACTTGTCCATGGTCTCTATGGAATCGGTAAAGGTTGCAACAACCCCGCTCTCATTCAGGTATCTGTATTATCCCATTGAAATATAAGGCAAGTGCGAACGTACTCCTCCACATACTTCTTCATCCGCTCCCAAAAGTGTCTTTGCTCCAACAATGCCATAATTCTCCACTATCCTAGGTGGCCAACTCAAGGTGATTCATGGAATTCCTTCATGATTTTTATCCTGCGTTTGGATGACTTAGGGACATAGATTCACTCCCAAAAGTACAATAGTCCATTGCATAGACAAAACTTCTATGTTTTCCCCTCCTTAACCTGCTTCATGATGTTCTTCACTGTGTGATCATTGTCTAACCCTTCCTTGATATTTTCATGCAACTCTTCTGAAACATGAATCTGACTTCAAACTGATGTAGGAAACTCGTTCTCCTCTAAGACTATGAGTTGTGCCTTTCTACTCAATGCATCTGTGACAACATTTAGTACTTCCATCCTATACTCAATGGTCGTGTCTAATTCTATGAGAAATTCTTGTTGTTGGATAGTTGGTTGTCATTGATGTCAACATATGTGATGGGTGTATTTGGAGAAATCCTCAAAGTGGTTCCCTTATGGTGTATCTCTAAGAATGGCCCTCACGGGAAGATGCTTTGAAGAAGTCTACAAGAAATCCATAGGTGTGGTCATGAAGCCCGAAGTTTTTTGAGGAATAAGGACATGAAGGACAATGMAAATACACGTAACACAGTCATAGATGGATAGTACTTGTTGTGCAATTTTGGGTGATAGGTGGTACACAACGTGGTTTCTCACAGTTGAGGAGTTATGAGGTCATATAGTTGGAAACCCCAAATATGGGTTACGAAGATACTAGTTGGTTACAAGACAATTAATGAAAGGGTTAAGTGGTTGTAATAAGAAATCCCTAAAGTAAGGAAATAAATTACTTAGAAAAAGTATAAATACCCCTCAAGGAGGTTTTCATAAGTACAATTCACACACATCTCTATTGATTATCTATCTTGTGAATAAATTTTGGTCTATTGGAGAATATGCGGTTTAGTCTGAGGTAACAAGTCTGAGGGTGAAAAGGAAGTTCGAAGGTGAACGTCTCAGAGTTGCAGAAATTGTGAGTAAATCTAGTTTTCGTGGTCCGTGGGTTTCAGGTCAGAAGGGAGCGAATGTACATGGGATGTAGTGGAGAAAAGAACAGATATTTTTGGGTAGTAGTGGAGGAAGTCACAGATCTGTGAAAATCTCGTGAAAGGGTGTTAAGTGATTCTTGTACCATATTGTTTATGCCCAGGTTGGTTTACTCATTTGTCATGTGATACAGTAGAGTGTCTACAGGATCAAAGGTATGTTTTTATTTGTGTTTATCATGGATGACATGGAACATGATTGAGGCATGTCTTGGAGGCCCTTTTGGTTTATGGTTGCATATGGTTTAGGTCCATGTTTTGGTGTCATTGATATGTTCTTGAGACATATCCTTGGTATATTGTATATGGTTTCTATGGTTCATTGTTAGAGGCGCATATTTGTGATAGTGGCATAATTTGAGGCATATCTTATGGTATATGGTATGATGCATGCTTGAGGTACATTGTGCTACACGGTTTTAATACTTGATGTTGATATGGTCTATATGAGTATATTTTGTTGATATATCAGTGAAAAGAATAGTGACAGGTTACAGGTTGATGATCGATTACAGATTGATGTGACAATGACAAGTTATAGGTTGATAATCAATTACAAATTGATGTGAAAATGAAAGGTTACATGTTGATGATTATTGTTAAGCCCTAAATAGTGTCACATTACCCATTAATTGGGGCATATTACATTAGTATTGTTATTTTATTTATGTTGGCTTGGGTCCATTAGTTGTAATTGTACCTACTAGTCTCCTATATATACCAAGGAGACCTTTTCATTTGGAATCATCTTGTATTTGTAAATTTATGTGGTGTGTTAGGGTCCTATAATCATAGGTAACTTGTTTCTTTAGTTGCAATTTGGCATTGCCCCCGTGATGAAGACATCTGGCTTACTGGTCTCTCGGTTGTTTCCTTTTCCCCCTCCATCCAATTCATCCGATCCTCCATCACCATGTTGCTTCTTTCATCCACCTCTGCACCACTCACTCCCTTGCCCCTTTGTCCCATCGACCACAACGYGCCCACCACTCGTCCCTGCATGAATAAATACACTTAGGCTAAAAAGATCAATTGGTTAATAAACTTAAGGTAATTAGACAAATAAGCTAGGTTAAAGTCTTGTTAGAAATTAATTAATTAATTAATAATTAATTTATTTAATGAGTAATAAGGTTAGTGTTTATTAATTTAACATTAATTAAAACAAATACAAATTAAAAAAATTAATAAAAACATATAAAATAAATAAACAATAGATATAAATTAAAAAGAAACATTAATTAAAAATATAAAACAAACAAAACACAAAATACAAATATAAAATGTTAAAACAAAACAAAATAAAACATATTTTAAATAAACTAATAAAACAAAAACTTAAAACATATAAAAGTAAATAATAAAAACAAAAATTAAAAAACTAAAACTAAAAAAATCTTTAGCCTAAGTTCCTACCCACTCTCCCATGCATATCAGAACCCCCCCCCCATGTCCCATCAGCTTGGGGGTCCGATATGGGTTGTTTCCAAAAACCATCCATGGACACTTGACGTCTCCACATGCTAGAGGATCCCACCCCAAAATCTCTTACTACCTCGGGGGGTATGGAATTACCACTTTTGCCCCAAAAAAACCGCTTTTCCCAAATTTTGCCCATTTTTGCCTGTTCAGCATGCCATTTTACAAAGGTGATTCTAGGAAAATGGAGATGAATTTTAAAACACCAAAAGAGGTTTTTGTTCAAAACGGGCCAAAGAACAGAAACCTCTCTCAGTTTTTTCACAGATTCCATGAGAAGGGAGAATCAAAGCCATSTTCGAGCCCCATTTTTCTAGTTTTTCATTTTTTTTTACAGTCCTAATTTTGCGGGAGCTGTTTCGACGATCTGGAGGTGAATTTGGAGAAACCGAAGGAGATTGTTTTCCATAACATACCCATATACAACAAACTCCTTCAGTTTTTTCTCAGGTGGCAGCATTAAGGAGAAAACAACGTCTGTTTGGAACCCTTTTTTGCAAAAATTCTTCCTGCCTTTCATGGCAGACAGTTCCAGATTTTTGGGGATTTCTTGTTATTTTTGGCCGAGGTGGTTGAATTTGACCTCGAGAACCTGAGGAGTGTCTTGTTTATATATGGTATGGAATCAAATTTGTAGGGGGGGATCAGTCAGGGACCATTTTTAATCTTGTATCAGAGCTCACAGAGCTTTCTGTATTTTCATCAATTCAATAATATAGTCGCAGCGATTACATGATTCTTGTGTCAAATCTATTGGTGAAGTGCTCCTCCTGTAAATTGACGCAACGGTTGGCAACCCTCACGGTTCCACCCTGCTCTCACCAGGACCATCTCTAATTTTGGCCCGAAGAGTCAAAGCTCTTCCAACTCCCCTTGGGAGTTACCCATAGTAAACTCCTTCAGCGATCTCCCCTTCGGAAATTGGGAAATCGTGATTCAGGAATTCACGGTTCACATGAGCACGGTTCACATGCATCTCCCAACCCCGAAACCCTAATCGTCAACGGTCAACAATTCCGCTCGTCGGGAATTTCCCTTATCGGGATATCGCTACCCGTGATGTCAACCACTTGAGCTTACAATCTCCGAGGCCCGATATGTCGATTCCCCGATAAGATGACACATGTACTCCAATAGATTACACATGTACTCCACTAGATCTCCAGGGCCCACTCTTCCACGTCACCTTCGGGGTTTCGCAGATCGTGAATCCACGATGTAAGTTTTCTTTGGTGTTGAAAACCCCGAAACGCCGAGTCTCGATCTCCGGGATCTGATGCTACGCGTCCCTCTGATGATCGACGGCTCCTGTTAATTCGGGAAATCGCTATTCACAATTTCATGAGGCATAAAACTCTCACCTCGCCATCCTTCGAATGTCGAACCCCAATTCTCCAGATTCGTGCCACCTGTCCTTGTCACGATCGACGGCCCCGATGAATTCGGGAAATCGCGAATCGTGATTTCGACGTGCATGAAACTCTTACCTCGCCAAACGCCGAACGCCGAATCCCGATGGCCAAAATCCTGACTGCTATCCCCCATACAGCTTCTGTCGATCCAATGACTGTCGGGGTTTCTCCTCAGATCTGATGGCTTAGACCTGTTCTCCTCGTGCGCTCCTCCTTCTGAGGCTAACCTCTGCGCAACTCTTCCCGATCCTACGGCTGACGGGATTTCTCTTATGAGATCCGACGGCTGTCGGTCCTCCTCTCCTGTGCGCTTCTTCCAGAGCTCCCTGGACGTAACTATTCAACGGTCCAGATCTTCTTTCTCCTATTGATCCGATGGTTGGTGTGCTCCCTCGAGCTTCCTTGTGTTTTCTTCCCAGACTTGGAAGAATTCTTCATTCCCAAAGGCTTGGACCTTTGCGTTTCTTCTCCTCTACGAACCCTCAACTTGAGTGTTTGCACTCTTCTCGTCGCTGTGTGAGAAAAAAGTGAGTGCTTACATGCCTAGTTGGGCTCTGCTAGGCATGACAGCTGTGATGTAAAAGGTTAGAAAGAAAACAACAAAGCTATTAACAAGAATTAAACAAAAACTAAATGAAACTATGAGCATAGGAACAAAAATAGAAACAAATGAAAATGGACCAATATCACCAATGTATAAGCTGGTCTGATTGATGAAATCCAAAGATACACAATGAAGAAAGAGGACTTGGGTCCCTTCCCTCTCCAATGGAAGGCTCTTGAGGCCCTCAACTGATTGCTCTCCTTACAAATAAAAGATGAAATGTGGGTGAAAGAACTCCAAGCTTATTCACTCAAGTGAGGGGTGAATAGCTTATGAAATGCAGCTTACAATGTGTGTTGCCAAAGAAGGAGTCTCTAGCAATCTCAACAGCATAACAGTATGAAGAATTCCTTGAAGAAATGGTGGTCATTCATGGCTTTTTATAGCCAAGCATTGGGTTATTATGAAACCTCTTTTGAATGTGAAAAGGGGCTCTTTAGGGCACAATTAGGTCTTTGACCAGCCTCCCCACGCAGATTGAGCTTGGATTTGGTGTCAAATCGACTTGGGAGCCGATCCATTAGTGGTTGGGAGGCCGACCAGTTTCATAAATGCGTCGTTTGGCAGGCGCGCGGGTTTTGCACCCCACAGCCGCGCATATGCGCTCTCGATACGAAAATGTTACGCGCGCGCACGCATGCCCAGTGGGTGCAAAGCGCCTTGTAAGTTTTTGGCCATTTTGTATAGTTTTGACCCTTTTGCTGTGTTGTGGAATTAACCTTATGCCATGAATGACTGTTTTTTTGTGTTGACGATGCGAAGTTCTTGTCGCCCTGTGCGGACAAAATTTCAGTGATAACAGATGCCCCCTGATGGATGAGGTTAGGAGCAAAACGTATAGCCGAAATTCGTCAATGTTTCTTTTACTGAGAATGGTGTTGTAAGGGAGAGCAAGAGTGAGACCGTGTAGAGCAGTCCGTTGGAGAAGAAAGGAACCTATAGATCTGACCTTCCAGAAGGTGTAAAACAATATACAAGTGTGTACAAACGAGGCGGGCATGCCCCATGCTTGTGTGATGTAACTCTGAAGAAAAAATGTCAGAAATGTTGGTGTAGACAACTGTAGCACCCTCGGGGGCGGAATGATAAAGGCAGAAGACAAGTCTGCAAAGGAACATACTCGGAACCAGTGGTAATGGTCGCGGAAGTAAACAACGACGGTGATGTGGGCATTGGTGGCCCTACCAAGTTCAGAGGTCTTCGGCAACTGATAATGAGTACTACAATAGTCGCAAAGTAAGACCCACCGCAACATGAGAAAGTGTTGGTGTCGAATGTTATGAGGGTCAATGACATCAGGGAGCAATGGTGTTTCCCCCTGTGCCATCCGAGATCTCTCATTTAAATGGGAAATGAGAATCAAGATATTGTCGCCCTTTTGGAAAAGTGTGCTGATGTCGACAAAAGGGAGACGCGACTCCCAGAAGTGAATGACTTCATGGAATCTACTGAGGTGAAGAGGTGGCAGAGGTACATGGACGAAGTCAAGAAGTGGGAAGACTCAAGACTGCCCTTGGCTGGAGAATGTATGAGACAAATAGTGGCCGCAACCGTGTGACAAGGTCAAGTGTCAGGGGGATGCCAAGACCTAGGATAAGTTGTGCCAGAGGCGGGACAAGGTGAACAAATTCAGAGGATAAATGGTGAGTGACTTGGGTAGTACTCTGAAGATATAGACGATGTCGGCGAGGGTGAATGAGAAGTGATGCTACAACCAAGGGTGACATGGGTTGCGTGTTACCAAAAAGGAAAGAAGGTCACCAACGGTGATGACCAAAGTAGCAAAGTGGAAATGGATGGAAATAAAGGTGTTTGTACAATGAATAATGAATAAATTTGGGAAAGATGTACAAAATACAGAAAGGGGTGCCCCAGTGTAAAATGAGTGCCCCTGGTAGGGCAGAAATGTCGGTGAAAACGAATGGAGGGTGGGGGCCCCATTGGCGAGTTTCTGTATGAGGTAGGTGAAATGAAGATCGGTTCACAGAGGGGAAAACTGAGAGTGGGTGAGATGGAGGTTGCATGATCCTGCGGGTGTGCAGGTAAAACGAACTGAAGCATAAAGCGATGATCTGGGAGTCCGTATGGGAAGCTAGCAAAAATGAGGAGAAGAAGTATGTGGTTGATCTGCAACATGATGAAAGACTACTGGGACTCCCATCCCTAAAGGGTGATGAAGAACAACATGAGTGTCAAAAGTGCCAATAGGTGCTATGAATGGGACAACTCATGTAGGTGAGAATGCTACCGGGTGACAGTACCCAAAATAAATAAATAAATAAATGCAAATGGAGGTGTGAGTACTGTCGAGCCGGGAATAGGTATCCTAAAGGCCAATATCAGAGGGTGTGACTGGAATGTAAATGCAATACAGTGGGAGAGACTACATGCCAGTGCTGAGTATATACCTGAAGGAGTGATGTGGAGAGATGCTGATCAAGTACCTGCACATAGAACAACTGAATACCCAAAGTGAACAATATCTGAAGAGGATAACAAATATGAACATGTATTTAGATAAATGTGACAATGCGCATGCGTACCTGGCCATGATATGAAAAAGGGCGCCCTGGGGGACCGGGATGAAAAGTGGCCCAGGGACAGCCATGATGTAGGTGGCGGGATGCTGATCCCGTGGTTGAAGACGGTTCGAAAAATGGACGTCGTGGGCTCCCGGAATGATGAGTGGAAGTTTGGAAAAAACCCTATATATAGATGTAGCGCCCACATTGCCACCTCATTTGTACCTACTGCTACAATGATTCCAGAGCAGATTCAGAGGAGATTTGAGTGATTCTGAGAGCACGAGGCATTCGTTTCCCAGCGCGCGAGTTTCAGGTTAGTGGTCTGAACATCCAGCATAGTTATAGGTTTCAAATTTTTGGGCAGGGTAGGTACGGGGTGTTGTACGGGAGGTTTTAGGGGGTTTTTGGGTAGAGGGTGGGCCTACATGCGCGGGTGACTCAGTGAAACGCGTGCATGAGTGCGTGCTTGTTCACTGAATATGCACGCATGTGTGCGCGCCTGTAGGGCGAACAGGCGCGCTTGAGAGCGTGACTGTGGGTATGACAGGCGTGCTCTAGAGCGCGCCCGTGTTGTGAACAGGCGCGCTCATGAGCGCGCATGTATTGTGAATAGGCACGCTCTTGAGCGCGCCTATGGGAAAAACAGGCGCGCGCTTATGTGCGCCTGTATAGCGAACAAGTGTGCATGTGCGCGCGCCTGTGGGTGGTAAAACCGCGCCTTTAAGGCGAGGTGCCTGGGTGAAAAATTAGCTTACTTTGATGTTTTGGATGAGTGCCCAAGCTAATATAGGTTTCTGGGTTGTGTGCAGGCAGCTATCAGTGAGCATGGATGTGCGATGGCGCGAGCGAGACTGGGAGCCGCTGCGGGAGGAGGTGGCCGAGGTGAGGCCGGAGGTGTGGGCATCTTTAGCAGCCAGTGGGTTGCTAAATTTTTTTGAGTGCCCTCTGATACGGGCCCAGGAGTACTTGCTCCAATTTCTTATTGAGATGTGGAGCCCTGCGCAGCACTGCTTCCTCGTGCGAGGAGAGCAGGTCACCTTTACTGCGGAGGAGGATATATATTTTTTGACTGGGCTCCCCTTTAGGGGAACACCATTGCCAACATCGCCTGTGCTGCTGAGGGACACATATCTGGCGGAGGTCACCGGGCGATTCTGTTCGGGCGGGCACTACATGACTGGGTCGTCTGTGCGCATCAATGCACTAGATNTTGACTGGGCTCCCCTTTAGGGGAACACCATTGCCGACATCGCCTGTGCTGCTGAGGGACACATATCTGGTGGAGGTCACCGGGCGATTCTGTTCGGGCGGGCACTACATGACTGGGTCGTCTGTGCGCATCAATGCACTAGATGTTCTGCTGCATCGTTGCATAGCGGCGATGATAGTGCGGGTCTATGGGTCTACAACGCCCCACCGGATTAGTAGTGGGGAGTTGATGTTGATGGAGAGGGTGGTGGTGGGCCGTGAGCGGTTCGCCTGGGGTTTGGCTCTCCATGCGCGGATGGTCGCGCAACTGGACCGTTGTCGGTCTGCAGGCAGGGGGGAGTTTTCTTTTGGCTCCATCCTGGTGGCCTTTTTCTTGGAGAGGGTGCTGACGTTGCGGCCGAGGGTGGTGTTGGAGGTACCAGCTGCATGAGACCCGCGTCTGAGGCGGTGGTCCGATATTTTGGTTCGCCACGGTGGTGGCGAGGGGGGTCATTACTTTTCAGAGGAGGTAGCGCAGATATGGTGGCAGACACCGCAGTTTATACTCCGGTTCCCCTATGCGGGGGTGGACTTCCGGAGAGACCCAGATATGGTACTTCCTCCTGGGGAGGTGTTTGATCATAGAGGTACATTGTGTATTGGTATGTCGTGATTTATTTTGTGTTTTTGATATACTAGTGCATATGTTTGATGTATAGACACTGATAGTATCTGTTGTTGCTTGTTTGGTGCTTATGCAGATGTGGCACCTCACGGGCGTGAGGTGGATGTGTACCAGGCACCAGCACAGCGAGAGCAGGAGAGACCACCACGTGGAGGGAGGCGTCCGAGGGATGAGGTTGCTGGGGGACCAGCAGGGCTTGAGAGACCGGTGCAGAGGCGCCGCTGGGATGACCCTGGTGCGGGGCCATCTCATGCTCCTCCGGCGGCAGCCGTAGATGATGAGGATCTAGTCCATCATTTTGAGACGATTTTTCGGGACATGCCTGAGGGCATGTGGACCCAGATCCAGGACGAGGAGTTCCTAGAGCAGTGCATCGGATTACTGCCACCATGGCGGTCGATCATGCGACGAGCAGCTGTGCTCACTGCGATGACGAGTGGATGCCTGCCGCCTAGGCAGGGTGGTCCTGCGGATGTTCCACCACCACCGATTGGGGCAGGTCAGGGTGGGCCACCACCGCCTCCTAAGGCAGGGGAAACTGGGGGTGATTTAGAGGCCCCCTGATTGTATGTACCTTTTTGATAGGCTGGTGAGCCGATTTTTATACCATTGATGTGGCACGGGCTGAAGGGCCAATATTTTTTGTATGTAAACATTCCGGTGCTATATATATACATGAGTAGACATATTTTGAGATCCAAATGTGTTACATGTGTTTTGTTTTTGATGATGATGATGATGATGTCTATGTTTCCTATATGCTGTGACATGATGTTATGAGATGTTTATATCTGTGTATTTTGATGTGATATATGCCAATCTAACACCATGTTAGCTATTTCATCTGTTGTTTGATTCAATTCTCTTGGAATATGGGTAAATGTAATGGAATCAAAATGTCGAGATAACAGTCTAACCTGCAGGTTATTTGCGAAAGAGGCACGGATCGTGTACACGGTAAACATTGTTGAGTTGAAGGACGACTAGCTGAGAGTCGAGGAAAACGCTAAGGTGACGAATATGATGATGTTGGGCGTCAGTCAAGAGGCCAATGACAGCAGTGTATTCGGCTTGGTTGTTGGTTGCTGGTCCCAAACAGATGTCGTTTGAATGTAGCATTTCATGTGATGGGGTATAGAGAGCCCAAGAAGCCGAAGCGAGATTTTGTGTCCAATGGCTGGCGCCATCGGCGTAACCAATGTGGTAAGCTGGTGGAGGAGTCATCTGTCAATAGCACAAAGGATTTTTTAGACAAGAGGGTAGGGAAAAAAGATTAAAAAACACTAAACAAGAAAAAGTAACCTAAAGTAGCATGACTACTTCTAAGCATAAAATTTCTTGAGGTATAACCCATTGACGGGTTCTTTGAGTGTGAGGCCTTCGGGGGAGGCCAGGATGTATGCGCCTTTGGTGAGGCAATGTTGAATGATGTAAGGGCCATGCCACAGTGATTCAAATTTTCCATGGCCAAAGGTATCATGGGCGATATCATAAGCTAGGACAAGGTCACCTTCGCGAAATGATCGAAGGTTGACATGGCGATCGAAGGTAGCTTTGGATCGTTTTTTAGCTTCCTCGTTGTTCTGTAATGAGGATCAACGATCCTCATCCAGAGACTCCAAGTTCAGCAAGCGCTTCTCCAGTGGAGTAGTGTCAGGTAAAAGCTCAATGGCGGTGCGAAGGGTGGGGATTTCACACTCGATGGGAAGAGTTGCCTCGACCCCATGGATTAAGTGAAACGGCGTGAAACCCATGGCGGTCTTCACCACCGTTCGATAAGCCCATAGCGTGGAAAATAACATATGATGCCAATTGGTTTTATGTTTATTGACCGTGTGCTGTAACATGGTCTTGAGGACTTTGTTGACTGCTTCGACCTGTCCGTTGGACTGAGGGTAGTATGGTGAGGTGAACTCGTGAGAGAAGCCTAACCGAGATGAGAGTTCGACGAAGACCTCCTTCTCAAAATGTTTCCCATGATCGAAGACTAGCTGGAGGGGTACTCCGAAATGGGATATGACGTGCTTGAAGAAAAAAACGCGCTGCAGTGTCAACGGTGTTGTTGAAGGTGGGCATGGCTTCAGCCCATTTAGTGAAGTAATCGACAGCGACAATAATGTATTTGTGACCATTGCTGGAGGGGGGATTACAAGTCATAAAGTCAATGCCCCATTTACAAAAGGGACCTGCGGTAATGACAGGGTGCAGAAGAGCAGGGGGAGCGCGGGCTTTGTTGGCATAGAGCTGACATTGCTCACAACGTCTCACGGCATGAATGCAATCATGAAACAGGGTAGGCCAAAAATAACCGGCCCGGATAATATTTTGAGCCGTGGCGATGCCCGAAAGATGGCCCCCACAAGCGCCGTTGTGACAGTCGTTTAAGACTCTGTCGGCCTCATCAATAGTCAGGTAGCGACGCAGAACGGTGTCGATGCCCCGCCGATNTTTTGAGCCGTGGCGATGCCCGAAAGATGGCCCCCACAAGCGCCGTTGTGACAGTCGTTTAAGACTCTGTCGGCCTCATCAATAGTCAGGTAGCGACGCAGAACGGTGT
The DNA here is from genome assembly GCA_032191745.1 of Picea mariana. Taxonomy (NCBI): domain Eukaryota; kingdom Viridiplantae; phylum Streptophyta; class Pinopsida; order Pinales; family Pinaceae; genus Picea; species Picea mariana. Next base: position 36,006 of record JASDQU011311456.1, read on the forward strand.
CGACGCCCCGCCGATATAGGATTTCTCCAATAAGGAGATAGCGGTGGGCTTGATGACGAATGCGCCGACGATCGTCACGTGATAAGTGGTTATCGAACTTTTGAGTTCGTAGGTAGACGAGGAGGTCGCCATACCAAGGATCATCAGAAGCGATGTAAAAGAGATGTTCGTCGGGAAAGTCCGTATTGATGGGTGCACTGGGTGTGTCAGTGGGAAGGTCCGTGACAAGTTCAGCGAGAACGAGGGCCTTCTTACTCTTGGGTGTGGAGAACTCGAGGTCGTATTCCTGAAGGATAACGATCCAACAAGCGAATTTGCCGTTAACTTGGCGACGGCTAAGCAAATATTGCATAGGGTTGGAATCTGTGACGACCTTGGTAGTGCGAAGTAGAATATAATGGCGCAGTTTCTGGACTGCGAGGACAACGGCAAGAGAAAGTTTCTCTTCAAATTTGTACTTCAGGGGTGGCCCTGAGAGGTTCTTACTGACGTAATAAATGACGTGTTCACGATTGTCATCTCCGAGCTGGACGAGGACGCTGGCTACTGATACAGTTGATGCTGATACGTAGAGAATGTAGTCGCGATTGTAGTCAGGTGCACTAATCAAGGGTGCGTTGGAAAGCGCTGCTTTCATATCGTCAAACGACTATTGGGCATAGTCGTCCCAATGAAAAGGGATGTCGTGACGCAGTAAGCGAAGGAAACCATGTGCGCATATAGCGTAATCAGGAACAAAGCGCCTTAGAAAGTTGGCTTTGCCTTGTAGACTCTGTAGCTGTCGCAAATTTCGAGGAGGTGGAATTTCTATGATGGCTTGGACTTTGAGGGGGTCTACGGTAATACCGCTTTGGGAAACGATGAAACCGAGGAGGCGCCTGACGGTGACACAGAACACACACTTGAGAGGATTCAAGCGGATGTTGTATTGACGACACCGTTGGAAGATGATTCACAAATCATCGAGGTGTTGGGTACACTTCTTGGAGCGAGCAGTGAGGTCGTCCAAGTAGGCTAGGATGATGGCAGCCAAATCATGAAAGATATATGTCATAGCCCGCTGAAAAATGGCGCCAACATTTTTGAGGCCGAAGGGCATGACACGATATGAAAATGTACCCCACGGGGTAATGAATGCGGTTTTGTATTGATCGGCAGGGTGAATCTGAATCTGGTTATAGCCAAAGAATCCGTCAATGAAAGAAAGAGCCTCATGGCCGGCGCAGTCATCGATAATTTGATCGATGAAAGGCGTTGGAAAGTTGTCTTTGGGACATGCGTTATTAAGATCGCGAAAGTCGGTGCAAACGCGAATGGTGCCCTATTTTTTGTCGACGGGTACAGGGTTGGAAACCCACGAAGTGTAGGCGATGGGGTAAATGAACTCGGTCGTGCGCAATTTTTCGATTTCGGCTTTGATAGCCGCGGCTTTGGCTGGGTGTAGCGGTCGCTGTTTCTGGCGAACGGGTGTGATTTCGGCCACGTGTCGATGCGATGTTCGACAATAGATGGGTCTAGGCCAGGCATCTCGGTATATGACCAAGCAAAGATATCCCTAAATTCCTGGAAGAGGGCTTTGTATGCGATGACTTCTTGAGGGGTGCATGCAGCCCCAATGATGATTTCTTTGACGCTTCTCGGTTTAATGGAAATGTCGATTTTGATGGTGGGGGAAATATTAGCCAAGTTACCTTCCTCGAAAGCGTCAGGGGCGGGAATGGGGTTGTTGAACCAATCGACCGTTCCTGAGGGGATAAAGTCTTTTGTTTCGACCGCGAGAATGGGATTGTGGCTAGGGGGCATGAGGGCTTCCTGCAGAAGGAAGAGTGCATGATGATGTAGTGCGTCCCAGGGAGAGTCTGGGCGTTGTAGCTCTTCTAATATTTCTTCGTCGCATTGGAAATGACGGGAATATAATGGGTCATGAGGAGTGATCTCAGTGACAGTGTGGTTGCCCCCTGCTGAAAGAACAGAGGGGGTAATGCTGGAAGAGGGTGATGTTTCACTCGACATAAACCAGATATTGAAGGACTGAGGAGTCCCCGCGGTGGTTGGGTGTAGATTCTCCGTAGAAGAATGGGCAGGAGAGTTAGGTGGATTACGGGGTAAGTCCTCAGATACGTTATCTGAGAACCATGGAGGCATTGGGAGGGCCTCGAGTTCAGGGGAAATGACGTGAAGATCTGCCAGTGATGAAGTAAGGTCAATTACCTCTGCTGCGGGTTGGTACCGCAGGGCCAACTGACGGCGCCGATATTCGATGATCATCGGACACTGGTATGTAAAATGAGCTAGTGAATCGCAAAGAGAGCAAGGGCATCTCATGCGTTCATTGACGGAAGTAGTGACATAGCGAATGTCAGTAATAGGTGTTGTGGACGATGTAGCGGGGCGTGGGTTGTTCTGAAAGTCGCGGCTTACGACGGCTAATGCCTGCCGGAAACGAGGCAGTGATGGACAATGATGGGTGACATGGCCATACTCAGAACAAATGGCACACACGAATTTGGTCTTCAACCCTTTACTACCGGAAGGTTGAGTAGTAGCAGTAGTAATGGGTGGTGAGGGGGTAGGATTGGGGGAATCAAATTCCGTAATTCCGATAATGATGGGCAGTTGTTGGTTTGGTGGCCCGCTTTGTCACACAACGTGCATGGTGGTGAGATGCGCGAAGGAAGTGGAGCTGTGG
>JASDQU011311457.1:0-25209 GCA_032191745.1 Picea mariana
ACTCTAGAAATCATATGGTTATAAATCAAATACATGGAAGAAAGGTATAAACCTAAAGTGGGAACTACTTTATAAAGTCGTTGAGATGAAAATTGAGGTGGTCAAAGAGGAGGTCTTTCACTTAAGCGAGAAATTAGGTATGAGAAATATTTCCCCAAAGGTAAAGGTTTAAATGTAATTTAGAAATAAAGGGAGAGGGTGATATTCACATATGAGAGAAAGGTTTGAAAATAAAAAAATAAATAAACCAAAACAACTTTCCTTTTATTGGAGGAAATATTGAAACGAAAGGTGCTTATTTATTTGAGGAGGTGATTTGAATTGGATCTTCACCAAAATAATTTGTAAACTTTGTAATAAGATTTTTTTTTTCTTTTGAAAAGTTGAAAAATGTCCAAAAGTTTCTTGGAAGTTGAAACAAACCATTGTGATGGATGGCCTTCCAAGGAAACCCATTAAAAATGAAGGTTGTGGTGAATTAGGACATCAACGGGGAGATGAAAAGATAACTTGGGAAGATTGAAGGGTAGCAATAGAGATTAGAACTCAAAAAATGAAACCTTCTTGAAGATCAGAGGATGGAGTCAAGGAGCTTGTCCACGATGAGAAAATGCGTATTTGAGCCATGACTGTTTGCAAAAAAAATTTCTAGTGAATAACAATGCATGATATTTATGATCATGCATATCTCACCCTTTGTAATGATTTTTTAGAGCATAATAAATCCCCATTGGATCTAGTTTTCTTGGTTGAGTTTACAGGGTCAAATCTTTGTGTCTCTAAGATTCATTACCATGTGATAAAGTATTTATGTATGTTTTCTATGTTCATTGGTTTATTGATTTAAATGATTGTTTGAACATTGAATTCGTTGGATGATATTGTATCAATAAGTAGCTTGAACGTTGGCTTATATCATAGAATAATCCATTTTCTTGGATCATTGGTTGGTACCCACTAGTTGTTTATGGATTCACTATGAGGTAGCATGCACTGCTAATTCCATGGTTTTCACTCTAATTGGATTCAATTATCCTTTGATATTATTTTTGTTTGTTCCATTGTTGATTTAACCTCATGCTACAACAATGCAATTGCATTGGGTACTTTACTTGTTTTGTATTACTAAGAGGGGATGCCAATCATTAATGAGCAATTATACCAATTGTTAATCCTTTAAACCATAAAGTATATTCTTTGACTTATTCAACCATGTTCATCTGTTCATCATCAATATCTTATTGTATCATAATCATTAAAATTCATTAGTGCTTAATAAAAAATAATAAACGCATCCACACAATGAACAATACACCAATATTTACATGGAAACCTAATGCGGGAAAAAACCACATAATGTTTTTCTTATATGTCAAGAATTACATTCAAGGAAGAACCAACTTCCAATTCTCCAGCTACAACTGGAAGGAGGCTCCAAGCCCCTAGTTTCTCAGGCTACAACCTGAGGGAATATCCAACTCCCCAATTCTATGGCTACAACCAGAAGGAGGCTACAACCCCCTATGTTCTTTGACTACAATGAGAAGGTGGCTACAACCACCTATCCTTGCCCCATCCAACCACCCTGAAATATAAGTATAATGATGGAACCACTATCACACTATCATTGTGAGATATACTGATGTCAACTTGTACCAAGCAACTTGCACCAAACAACATGTAATCAACCTATACCAATAACCTATAAACAACATGTACCAATAACCTGTTCCAACGTGTACCATGCATCAACTTGTACCTTAACTTGTACCATAAACAATTGCATCAACCATGCACCAAACCTGTACAAATAACCTATCACAAAAACCTATCCAAACAACCTATCATAACAACATGTATCATCAATCTTATCAACCAAATCAGATCCACTCACCAAGATAAATCACCAAGACAAATCTCAACCATATGCACAATATCACCAAGATGTGAATCAACCAAGCATATCACAACAACACATAATCATCACCAAGATCAATATGTTCTTCTAATAATATACCAAGACAAGTATGCTACATTATCCATAAACCATGTGTCAACAGTACTAGTAACAAGTTCCTCCAACCATATACCAATCATGCATAAACTACTCATCAACTATGACTCATCAAGATCTACCAACATCATGAACTATACACTTCATGTATGTGCCAACTCATCAACTAGTTGTCTCAACCAAGTACCCAACATGTACCTCAATCATATACCAAATACATATACCAATACAACCATAAAAATTTCTCTAGCAATACATTACACTATCCATAACCAAATACCACAAACCATTACATCAAACCATGTGCCACAACATCACTTTTATACAACCTCTATGTGTAACATACCTTAACCAAAATCCCTCATCAATTTCATCATACAAATATGATTTGTAACTCTGTAATATACATGGTGTATATGATCACATACCTACAAACCTTCCTTAACTTTAACAATAAGACACTAGAATTTTCATCAAACTATACTTTAGTCTCACATGACTAATTTTGGATTAGTCAACAACCCTAACTTGACATAATAATAACTATGTACCTGTAATGAACAAAGATCTGGAAATATTACACTATCTTCTTCAGTGTATTGTTTTCAATTCCTCCAGGTTTCACTACTTGGAACCTCCTAGAAAATGAGTTATAGAAAAAATGTCATACCTTGTTGAGTTCTAGCTTATTCTAGATAGCGAACTTGTAGAGAATTCCTTGCACAAAATGTTTTTTTTATAGATATGGAGATGGTACACAAGATACTACATAATGTATTCTAACCAATACATTTTGTCTTACTGAATTTGGATCTGTTATGAATACATTATGACGTTTTTACCTAAAACATCTTTTTTAGACCAGTTTCAGGACTAGCCGCAAACCTTATTTTCCACAGAGTGTAACTCCCAAAATAAAACAACCCACAAGATGAAATTTTTATCACAATTACTTGGATATGGTTTATCAACGACATCCAGATTTCACTATTTGAATAATTGTAGAAAAAACGTTATTGCGAAAATGGTGAAATGACATGTAAATAACATACCTTAGAAAGAATTATCAAAAGACCTTAAGCTCCCTTGAATTTCGACCTTGTTTACTTCACCTTCCCTATGAAATTCTCCTTTCATCTCCTTTGGTTACCTGAGTCACTTGTATATATTCAATATGCTCAATGGATACAAATGGGAGACCCTTGCTCTCTTATTCATACTCTCCAAGTAGCTTCCTCTAGAAGTATCCACTTAACCACTTTGTCCACTTAGACACTTTTTCCACTTAACCAACTTTGTCCACTTAGACACTTTGTCCACTTAACCATTTTTCCCGCTTAGCCACTTTGTCCACTTAACCAACTTTGTCCACTTAGCCACTTTTTCCACTCAACCACTTTGTCCACTCAACCAACTTTGTCCACTTAGTCACTTTGTCCACTTAGCCACTTTTTCCACTTAACCAACTTTGTCCACTTAGCCACTTTTTCCACTTAACCACTTTGTCCACTTAGCCACTTTTTCCACTTAACCACTTTATCCACAAATAGAAAACTCTCCAATTCTATTTGCAACTAATTTATTTTTAATTATTTTCTTGTTGCAACCACTTTAACCCATGACTAACCACTTTGACTGGTCAACTTCTTATAGGAGATTCTAGAATAATTTGACCTCTTTAACCTTCTAGGATCTTCTAGATAACTCACGAGGGTTCTCCAACTTCATATGGCCATAAATGTCTAACCGTGAGGGGTTATGTTACATTCCACATATCATTGGAAATGTAATGACATGTACTATTCATATAGAATAGTCTTACCTGTAAATTCATTTATCTTCACACCATTATACCTCAAAAACACTTGGGTTCCTTACCCATGCCTTTGTGCTACCGTAATTCACTACTAGACTTCTCCAAGGGTTGACATCAATCACTAAGGATTGAAATCAATCTACAATATCACTCTCCAAGGGTTGACATCAATAAAAACCAACAATCTAGACCAACTGTCCATCAACCTAAGCCAATTGTCTAACAATATCCCCCTTTGGAATTGATGGCAACACTAAAATTTATGGAAACACTTAGTCATGATAATATCCATTCTCATACTCCTCATCAATGTTTCTATCTCTTCCCCTTTGACATCAATGGAAAAGAGTATCTCTCCTTGGGGATACTCCCCCTAACTAAACTCTCCTTGGGGATTCTCCCCCTGTCTAAATGCCTTTGATATTTTCTCTGTGTTTCTAAGACTATTATTACTCTCTCTCCCTTCATATGAAAAAAAGTCCCCCCTTTTGAAAAAGAGTATCACTTTGATGCAACACTAAAGTCATATCGCTCATTCTTCCCTTGTGACAATCTCTCCCCCTGGAGACATGCCTATGTGCTCTCTCTCCAAGCATCTAATTCTCTATCCTGCATTGGATGAATCTCTTCCCATGGAATCATACCTCTATTGTTAACTCTTTCTCTAACAACTTATATGAATGATATTTTTACCTATCTTTTTAGTTATGTTTCTCTCTCTTGACTTCTCTACAAGAAGTTGTGTAGAAAAAATATAATTCTTCATGTACCTACTTCCTTTTGGAGTTATTGTCCATTGGTGATTCCTTCTGTAATCAACTAAAATATATGAAAAGCATTTAATAATAATCATTCAAATATTCCCATGTAATTATCATCCATTATGATAATTTTCCTTTGTCTCTGAACCACTCTTTGAACCAATCTATGAATCCATGCTCTCATCCACTGTCATATATCTTTCGAAACCTGCTAAGTGTTATTATGAATCCATCTCTGTCCATACTATCCAAGCCTTTTCTACACAACTATCCATAATTCTGAATCATATGGCATTGTACTATCATGAAGTATTCACTACTACAATTGATTAATCTATCATATTGTACTTCTGCTAACTGACTACTATGAATGTGTCTACTTAAACTCTGCAAGCTGCTCAAAGGATGGTTCTCTGGTCTATCTCAATTACCACATAGACTCCCCTTGTCTATTATTCATATTACTTGGGATTCTCTAAGCCAGATGGCTCATACCAATTCCTCATCTGATGCAGATTCATCATCATCTTCATCGGTAGCTTCATCATCTCTCTGAACTCTAACGTCTTTATTTCTTTATATGGATTCATCTTTTACTACAATACCTGAAAGTACAATCTCTTGAACCTATTCCATATTTACATGTCCTCCTTTTCTTTCATTTATTTTCCAAAACTTTCTATATCTGACATCTTCCTTTTTCTTTGTAGATTTATCTTCATCATGTTTTATTTCCAATCTTGCAATCTCTGGGACCTGGTCTTTGTTCACATATTCTTCCTATTTTCTTATCCATACTTTCTTATATTTGATATCAGTGTTCTCTTTCATGGAGGTACCAATCATGCTTCTACAATCACGAGATATGTGTCTATAGTTATGACATTTGTAACATTCAATGTTACCTGGGGCCACATAAGCATTTCTTGCTTGAACATTTCTTTTTATAATCCTTGCAATCTGCAGCCTTATGTCCAAAGTTAGTACAATAAAAACAATGACCATAAAATAAATTTACATACCTGGGAGTGAATGATCTTCTTTGTGGTGTAGTCCTTCTGAATTTCTACCTTGAATGATCATGATAATGATTGAAGCTTCTTTTTGGCTTGAACATGGATGGTCTTCTTGAAGATGTATATTTATTAGTTTTCTTAGATTCTGGTTGACCACGATTCCTTCCTTTGATTACTTCTGCATAACTCATTATATTTTCTTCATTCTTCTTTTCTATCAATGTAGAGTGCTTCTCTTCATTCTATACAACTGATTTGGATGTTTCTATCTCTTAAATGTTCTTGTTGAGCTTGACGATTTTACTTCTCAATCTGACAACTTATTCTTTAAGATTCTCAACCTCTTCTTTTTTCTTCATTATCTAAGACTTCATGACTTCTTCTACTCTTTTCCCTTCTTCAAGCTGGATTTTTAATGTGATTATTTCTTCTTCAAGACCTTTCTCTTTTTTACCAAACTCTACCTCAAGTTGTTTTAGATCATTAGTTCTTTCCTTAAGATGATCTGTCAATATATTCTCTCTTGTTTTTGCTTCTTCCTTCAATGCTGCTATGTTGGCTTCCAAATACTTCTTTTGATTTTCAATATTTTATTCTATGTTTCTAGCTTCTTCTAGTTGATTTCTTAAGTTCTCGATGACCTATTGGGCTTCTTCAAAAATGTGAACACTTTCCTTTTATTTCATCAATTCTTTCTTCAATGACTTTTTTTCTTCTCTTTCTTTTCTTAGTTCATCTAAAGAACTGATCAATTCTACTTCATAATTGTCTCCTTATTCAATTAGTTTTTCTGTCTCATTTCCTTCATGGCATTCCATTTCAAGATGTCCTCGTTTTTCACAATTAAAGAAAAACAACATACTTCTGTTGATTATGTACTCTTCATCTTCTGAATCAGTTTGACATGGTGAACATCTTTCTTCTTGATTTGTACATACATCTTCTTTGGCATTTTCTAAATCTGTGATGGGTGAAGAATATATATCATGTAAATTATCCCAAATTTCCTTGGCTGATGACCATTTACCAACCTTTTCTCTTACCGGATTAGGTAATCCTTTCCAGATGAAATCCATTGCTATTTTTTTATTCTTCTTCAATTCCTTCTTGACTGCAGTCTTTTCCCTTTTTGAACTATCATATCCTGTAACAACTGATGGAAACATATCATACCCCTGTGCCTATAAAAATACTTTCATCCTTCTGCTCCATATCTCATACTTTAAACCATTCTTACCATTAAACAATGGTACTCCATTCTCAGAATAATCCATGATCTCCTTCTAATGGTTAAATTGTTTCCTGAAGGAACCGAATCTGATTCCAATTGTTGGATTACTGAGAGGGGGGTGAATCAATAATGAACAATTATACCAATTATTAATCCTTTAAACCACAAAGTATATTCTTTTACTTATTCAACCATGTTCATCTATTCGTCATCAATATCTTACTGTATCATAATCATTAACATTCATGAGTGCATAATAAACAATAATAAAGACATCCACATAATCCACAATACACCAATATTTATGTGGAAACCCAATGTGGGAGAAAACCATGAAATGATTTTATTATATGTCAAGAATTACATTCAAGAAAGCACCAAATTCCAATCCTCCAGCTATAACTGGAAGGAGGCTCCAAACCCCTATTTTCTCAGGCTACAACCTAAGGGAATCTCCAACTCCCCAATTCTCTAGCTACAAACAGAAGGAGGCTACAACCCCCTATGTTCTCTGGATACAACCACCTGTCCTTGCCTCATCCAACTGCCTTGAAATATAAGTAGAATGATGGAACGAATGTCACACTATCACTGTGAGATATACTGTTCTAAACTTGTACCAATCAACATGCACCAAACAACCTATAATCAACATGTACCAATAACCTATAAACAACCTATACCAATAACCTATGCCAACATGTACCATGCATCAACCTGTACCTTAACCTATACCATAAATAAGTGCATCAACCATGCACCAAAACTGTACAAATAATCTGTCACAAAAACTTKTCCAAACAACCTATCACAACAAAATGTCTCATCAATCCTATCRACCAAATAAGATCCACTCACCAAGATCAATCACCAAGGAAACTCTCAACCATATGCACAATATCACCAAGATGTGCATCAACCAAGCATATCACAACAAATCATAATCATCACCAAGATCAATATGTGCTTCTAATAATATACCAATACAAGTATGCTACATCATCCATAAACCATGTGTCAACAATAGTACTAACAAGTGCCTCCAACCATGTACCAATCATGCATTAACTAGGACGCATCAAGATGTACCAATATCATTAACTATACACCTCATGTATGTGCCAAATCATAAACTAATTGTCCCAACAAAGTACAATTATACCAATTATTAATCCTTTAAACCACAAAGTATATTCTTTTACTTATTCAACCATGTTCATCTATTTGTCATCAATATCTTACTGTATCATAATCATTAACATTCATGAGTGCATAATAAACAATAATAAAGACATCCACATAATCCACAATACACCAATATTTACGTGGAAACCCAATGTGGGAGAAAACCACGAAATGATTTTATTATATGTCAAGAATTACATTCAAGAAAGCACCAAATTCCAATCCTCCAGCTATAACTGGAAGGAGGCTCCAAGCCCCTATTTTCTCAGGCTACAACCTAAGGGAATCTCCAACTCCCCAATTCTCTGGCTACAAACAGAAGGAGGTTACAACCCCCTATGTTCTCTGGATACAACCACCTGTCCTTGCCTCATCCAACTGCCTTGAAATATAAGTAGAATGATGGAACGAATGTCACACTATCACTGTGAGATATACTATTGTAAACTTGTACCAATCAACATGCACCAAACAACCTATAATCAACATGTACCAATAACCTATAAACAACCTATACCAATAACCTATGCCAACATGTACCATGCATCAACCTGTACCTTAACCTATACCATAAATAAGTGCATCAACCATGCACCAAAACTGTACAAATAATCTGTCACAAAAACTTTTCCAAACAACCTATCACAACAAAATGTCTCATCAATCCTATCAACCAAATAAGATCCACTCACCAAGATCAATCACCAAGGAAACTCTCAACCATATGCACAATATCACCAAGATGTGCATCAACCAAGCATATCACAACAAATCATAATCATCACCAAGATCAATATGTGCTTCTAATAATATACCAAGACAAGTATGCTACGTCATCCATAAACCATGTGTCAACAATAGTACTAAAAAGTGCCTCCAACCATGTACCAATCATGCATTAACTAGGATGCATCAAGATGTGCCAATATCATTAACTATACACCTCATGTATGTGCCAAATCATAAACTAATTGTACCAACAAAGTACCCAGTGTGTACCTCAACCATATACCAATATAACCATCAAAAGTTCTCTTGAAATACATCACACTATCCATAGCCAAATACCATGAACCATTATATCAAACCATGTGCCACAACCTCACTGTTATACAACCTCTATCTCTAACATACCTCAACCAGGATCCCTCATCAATTTCATCATCCAAATCTGATTTGTATCTCTGTAATAAACCTAGTGTATATTATCACATACCTGTAAACCTTCCTTAAATTTAACAACAAGAGACTATCATTTTCATCAAACTTTACTTTAGTCTCACATGACTAATTTTGGATTAGTCAACAAACCTAACTTGCAATAATAATAACTATGTACCTATAATGAATAAAGATCTGAAAATAGTACACAATCTTCTTCAGTGTATTGTCTGCAATTCCTCCATGTTTCACTTCTTGGAACCTCCCAGAAAATGAGTTATAGAAAAAATGACATACCTTGCTAAATTCTAACTTATTCTAGAGAGAGAACTTGCATAGAATTCCCTGCATGGAATATTTTTTGTATGGATATGAAAATGGTACAAAACATACTAAAGAACGTATTCTAACCAATACATTTTATTTTACTGAATTTCGATCTGTTCTGAAGAAGTTATGACGTTTTTACCTGAAACACCTTTTTTAGACTAGTTTCAGGACTAGCCATAAACCCTATTTTCCATGGAGTGTAACTCCAAAAATACAATGACCCACAAGCTGCAATTTTTATCACAATTACTTGGATATGGTTTATCAATGTCCTCCAGATTTGATTTTCAGAATCATTATAGAAAAGAAGTTATTGTGAAAATGGTGAGATGGCCTGTAAATAACTTACCTTAGAAAGCATCGTCAAAAGACTTTATCCACTTACATATCCTTACATCTCCTTTAGTTACCTCATTCACTTGTAGATATTCAATATTCTCAATGGATACTAATGGGATACCCTTGCTATCTTATTTATACTCTCCAAGTAGCTTCCTCTAGAAGTATCCACTTAACCAGTTTGTCCACTTAGCCACTTTGTCCACTTAACCAACTTTGTCCACTTAGCCACTTTGTCAACTTAACCTTTTTTTCCACTTAGCCACTTTGTTCACTTAACCAACCTTTTCCACTTAGCCACTTTGTCCACTTAACCAATTTTTCCACTTAGCCACTTTTTCCACTTAACCAACTTTGTCCACTTAGTCACTTTGTCCACTTAGCCACTTTTTCCACTTAACCACTTTATCCACAAATAGTAAACTCTCCAATTCTATTTGCATCTATTTTATTTTTAATTGCTTTCTTGTCGCAATCACTTTAACCCATGACTAACTACTTTGACTTTTCAACTTATTCTAGGATCTTCTAGAATAATTTGACTTCTTTAACCTTCTAGGATCTTCTAGATAACTCATGAGGGTTCTCCAACTTCATAAGTCTATAACTCTCTAACCGTGAGGATTTGTGTGACATTCTACATATCACCGAAAATGGCATGACATGTACTATCCATATAGAATAGTATTACCTGTAAATTCATTGATTTCCATGCCCTTATACCTCAAATAAACTCAGGTCCCTTACCCATGCCTTTGTGCTACCAAAATTCGCTACCAGACTTCTCCAAGGGTTGACATAAATCACTAAGGTTTGACATCAATCTACAATATCACTCTCCAAGGGTTGACATCAATGAAAACCAACAATCCAGACCAACTATTTGATAATCTCCCCCTTTGGCATTGATGACAACACTTAGTCATGATAACATTCATTCATATAGTCCTCATCAATGTTTCTATCTCTCCCCCTTTGACATCAATGGAAAAGGGCATCTCTCCTTGGGGATACTCCCCCTGACATAAACTCTCCTTGGGGTTGTTCCTCCTATCTAAATTCCTTTGATATTTTCTCTGTGTTTCTAAGCCTATGATTACTCTTTCTCCCTTCATATGAATAATTATCCCCCCTTTTGAAAAAGGGTATCACTCTGATGCAACACTAAATTCATATCATGCATTCTTCCCTTGTGACAATCTCTCCCTCTAGAAACATGCCTATGTGCTCTCTCTCCAAGCATATAACTCTCTATCTTGCATTTGATGAATCTCTTCCCATGGAATCATACCTCTATTGTTAACTCTCTATCTCACAACATATCTGAATGATATTTATACCTATCTTTTTTGTTATGTTTCTCTCTCTTGACTTCTCTACAAGAAGTTTTGTAGAAAAAACATAATTATTCCTGTACCTGCTACCTTTTGGAGTTATTTTCCATTGGTGGTTCCTTGAATAATCAACGGACATATATGAAAAGCATTCAAGAATAAGAATTCAAATATTCCTATGTAATTATCATCCATTATGATAATTTTCCTTTGTCTCTGAACCACTCTCTTAACCAATCTATGAATCCATGCTCTCATCCATTGTCATATATCTTTCCAAACCTGCTAAGTGCTCTTTTAAATCCGTCTTTGTCCATACTCTCCAAGTCTCTGCTACACAACTATCCATAATTTTGACTCATATGCCACTATATTATCATGAAGTATTCACTACTACAACTGATTAATCTATCATATTGTACTTATGCTAACTAACTTCTATGAGTCTTTCTACTCAAACTTTTCAAGCTACTCGAAGGATGGTTCTTTGGTTTTTCTCAGCTACCACATAGAATCCCCCTATCTATTATTCATATTACCCGAGAGTCTCTAAGCTAGATGGATCAAAACAATTCCTGCTTTGATGCAGATTCATCATCATCTTCATTGGTAGATTCATCATCTCTTTGAACTTTGACTTCTTACTTTATGTCTATGGATTCATATTTCACTACAATACTTGAAATTTCAATCTCTTAAACATGTTCCTTATTTACATATCCTCCTTTTATTTCATTTCTTTTCCAAACCTTTCTGTATATAACATCTTCATTTTTCTTTGTAGATTTATCTTCATCTCATTTTATTACCAATCTTGTGATCTCTGGGACCTGGTCTTTGTTCACCTGTTCTTCTTATTTTCTTATCCATACTTACTTATATTTGATATCAGTGTTCTCTTTCATGGAAGTATCTATCATGCTTCTAAAATCACGAGCTATGTGTCCATAGTTATGACATTTGTAACATTCAATGTTACATGTGGAGACATAAGAATTTATTGCTTGAACATTTTTTTTATAATCCCTCCAATCTGCAACCTTATGTCCAAAGTTAGTAAAATAAAAAAAATGACCATAAATGAAATTTACATACCTGGGAGTGAATGATATTCTTTGTGGTGTAGTCCTTCTAAATTTCTTCCTTGACTGATCATGATAATGATTGAAGCTTCTTTGTGGCTTGAACATGGATGGTATTCTTGAAGATGTATCTTTATTAGTTTTCTTAGATTCTGGTTGACCATGATTCCTTCCTTTGAGTACTTCTGCATAACTCTTTTTATTTTCTTCATTATTCTTTTCTAGAAACCTAGAGTGCTTCTCTTCATTCTCTACAAATAATGTGGATATTTCTTTCTCTTCAACGTTCTTGTTGAGCTTGAGGATTTTACTTCTCAATGTGACAACTTCTTCTTCAAGATTCTCAACCGCTTCTTCTTTCTTCATTATCTGAGACTTCATGACTTCTTCTATTCTTTTCAATTCTTCAAGATGGATTTTTAATGTGATTATTTCTTCTTCAAGTCCTTTCTCTTCTTGACCAAACTCTTCCTCAAATTGGTTTTGATCGTTAGTTATTTCCTTATGATGATATTTCAATATTTTCTTTGTCATTTCTGCTTCTTATTTCTGTGCTTCTATGTTGGCTTCCAAATACTTCTTTTGATATTCAATATTTTCTTCGATCTTTCTAGAGTCTTCTAGTTGATTTCTTAAGTTTTCGATGACCTATTGGGATTCTTAAAAAATGTGAATGCTTTCCTTTTGTTTCATCAATTATTTCTTGAGTGACTTGTTTTCTTCTCTTTCTTTTCTTAGTTCATCTAAAGCACTGATCAATTTTGCTTCATAATTGTCTTCTTTTTTAATTAGTTTTCCTGTCTCATTTCCTTCATGGCATTCCATTTCAAGATGTCTTTGCTTTTCATAATTAAATAAAAACAACATATTTCTGTTGATTATGTACTCCTCATCTTCCAAATCAGTTTGGCATGGTGAACATCTTTCTTCTTGATCTGTATCTCAATCTTCTTTGGCATTTTCTGGATCTATGATGGGTGAAGAATATATAGCATGTAACTTATCCCAAAGTTCTTTGGCTTATGGACATTTGCCAATCTTTTATATTACCGGATTAGGTAATCCTTCCCAAATGAAATCCATTGTTAGTTTGTTATTCTTCTTCAATTCCTTCTTGGTTGTAGTCTTTGCCCATTTTGAATGATCATGTCTTGTAACAACTGATGCCAAATATCATTCCCCTGTTCCTGTAAAAATACTTTCATCATTTTGCTCCATATACCATACTTTAAACCATTTTGACCATTAAACAATGGTACAATATTCTCAGAATAATCCATGATCTCCTTCCAATAGTTAAATTGTTTCCTGAAGGAACCATCTCTGATTCCAATTGTTGGATTACTGAGAGGGGTGTGAATCAGTAATGAGAAATTATAACAATTATTAATCCTTTAAACCACAAAGTATATTCTTTTACTTATTCAACCATGCTCATCTATTCATCATCAATATCTTATTGTATCATAATCATTAACATTCATCAGTGCATAATAAACAACAATAAACACATCCACACAATGAAAAATACACCAATATTTATGTGGAAACTCAATGCGGAAGAAAACCACAGAATGATTTTATTATATGTCAAGAATTACATTTAAGGAAGCACCAACTTCTAATTCTCTAGCTAAAACTGGAAGGAGGCTCCAAGCCCCTAGTTTCTCAGGCTACAACCCAAGGGAAGCCCCAACTCCCCAATTCTCTAGCTACAACCATAAGAAAGATACAACCCCTATGTTCTTTGGCTACAGTCAGAAGGTGGCTACATCCACCTATCCTTGCCCCATCCATCTTCCCTGAAATATAAGTAGAATGATGGAACCAATGTCACACTATCAATGTGAGATATACTAATGTAAACATGTACCCATCAACCTCCACCAAAAAACCTGTAATCAGCCTATACCAATAACCTATAAACAACATGTACCAATAACCTATGCCAACATGTAGCATGCATCAATTTGTACCTTAACCTGTACCATAAACAAGTGCATCAACCATGCACCACAACAACATGTCTCATCAATCTTATCGACCAAATCAGATCCACTCACCAATATCAGTCACCAAGACAACTCTCAACCATATGCACAATATCACCAAGATGTGCATCAACCAAGCATATCACAAGAACTCATAATCATCACCAAGATCAATATGTGCTTCTAATAAAATACCAAGACAAGTATGCTACATAATTCATAAACCATGTGTCAACAATACTACTAAAAAGTGTCTGGAACCATGTA
This sequence comes from Picea mariana, assembly GCA_032191745.1. NCBI lineage: Eukaryota > Viridiplantae > Streptophyta > Pinopsida > Pinales > Pinaceae > Picea > Picea mariana. The sequence goes on from JASDQU011311457.1 coordinate 14,528, forward strand.
CTAATCATGCATAAACTACTCATAAAATATGGCTCATCAAGATGTACCAACATCATCAACTATACACCTCGTGTATGTGCCAATGCATCAACTACTTGTCTCAACCAAGTACCCAACATGTACCTCAACCATATACCAAATAAATATACCAATTTAACCATCAAAATTTCTCTAGCAATACATCACACTATCCATAACCAAATACCATAAACCATTACATCAAACCATGTGCCACAACCTCATTGTTATACAAATTCTATCTGTAACATACCTCAAGAAAAAACCCTCATCAATTTCATCATCCAAATCTAATTTGTAACTCTATAATAGACATGGTGTATATCATCACATATCTGCAAACCTTTCTTAACTTTAACAACAAGAGACTAGCATTTTCATCAAACTTTACTTTAGTCTCATATGACTAATTTTGGATTAGTCAACAACCCTAATTTGCAATAATAATAACTATGTACATGTAAGGAATAAAGATATGAAAATAGTACACAATCTTCTTCCTTGTATTGTCTTCAATTCCTCCAGGTTTCATTGCTTGGAACCTCCCAGAAAATGAGTTATAGCAAAATGGCATACCTTGCTGAATTCTAGACTATTCTAGAGAGTGAACTTGCAGAGCATTCCCCACACGAAATATTTGTTGTGTAGATATGGAATTGGTACACAACATACTAAGGAATGCATTCTAACCAATACATTTTGTCTTACTAAATTTGTATCTGTTATGAATAAGTTATGATGGTTTTACCCGAAACACCTTTTTAAGACTAGTTTCAGGACTAGCCACAAACCCTATTTTCCACAGAGTGTAGCTCCCAAAATACAACGAATCACAAGCTGGAATTTTTATCAAAAGTACTTGGATATGTTTTATCAACGGCTTCCATATTTCAATGTCTAAATAATTGTAGAAAAAAGTTATTGCGAAAATGGTGAGATGACCTGTAAATAACATACCTTAGAAAGCATCATCAAAAGACTTTATCCTCCCTTGAATTCCAGCCGTGTTTACTTCACCTTCCTTCTAAAATTAACCTTACATTTCCTTTGGTTACTGCAGTCACTTGTAGATATTCATTATGCTTAGTGGATACTAATGGGAGACCCTTGCTCTCTTATTTATACTCCCCAAGTAGCTTCCTCTAGAAGTTTCCACTTAACCACTTTGTCCACTTAGACACTTTGTCCACTTAACCAACTTTGTCCACTTAGCCACTTTTTCCACTTAACCATTTTATCCACTTAGCCACTTTGTCCACTTAGCCACTATGTCCACTTAACCACTTTGTCCACTTAGCCACTTTATCCACTTAAACACTTTATCCACTTAGCCACTTTGTCCACTTAACCACTTTATCCACAAATAGTAAACTCTCCAATTCTATTTGCAACTAATTTATCTTTAATTATTTTCTTGTTGCAACCACTTTAACCCATGACTAACTACTTTGACAAGTCAACTTCTTCTAGGAGATTCTAGAATAATTTGACTTCTTTGACCTTCTAGGATCTTCTAGATAACTAATGAGGGTTCTCCAACTTCATATGGACATAACTATCTAACCATGAGGAGTTATGTGATGTTCCACATATCTTCAGAAATAACATGGAATGTACTATCCATCTAGAATAGTCTTACCTATAAATCCATTGATCGTCATGCCATTATGCCTCAAACACACTCGTGTCCCTTACCCATGATTTTGTGATACTAGAATTCACTACTAGATTTCAACAAGGGTTGAATCAATCACTAAGGGTTGACATCAATATACAATATCACTCTCCAAGGGTTGACATCAACGACAACCAACAATCAAGACCGACTGTCCATCAACCTAAGACAACTATCTGACAACCTCCCCCTTTAGCATTGATGGCAGCAAAAACATTGATGGAAACACTTAATCATGATAACATTCATTCGCATACTCCTCATCAATGTTTCTATCTCTACCCCTTTGACATCAATGTCAAAGGGTATCTCTCCTTGGAGATACTTCCCCTGAATAAACTCTCCTTGGGGATGATCCCCCTGTCTAAATTCCTTTGATATTTTCTATGTGTTTCTAAGCCTATGATTACTCTCTCTCCATTCGTATGAACAATATCCCCCTTTTTTAAAAAGGGTATCATTCTGATGCAACACTAAATTCATATCGTACATTCTTCCCTTGTGACAATCTCTCCTCTAGAAACATGCATATGTGCTCTCTCTCCAAGCATATAACTCTCTATCCTACATTTGATGAATCTATTCCCATGGAATCATACCTCTATTGTTAACTCTCTGTCTGAAAACTTATATGAATGATATTTCTACCTATATTTTTGGTTGTGTTTCTCTCTCTTGAATTTTCTACAAGAAGTTGTGTAGAAAAAATATAATTATTCCTGTACCTATTTCCTTTTGGATTTATTTTTCATTGATGCTTCCTTGTGTAAACAACTGACATATATGAAAAAAATTCAAGAATAAGATTTCAAATATTCCTATGTAATTATCATCCATTATGATAATGTTCCTTCGTCTCTAAACCAATCTATGAATCCATGCTCTCATCCACTGTCATATATCTTTCCAAACTTGCTAAGTGTTCTTACGAATCCATCTCTTTCCATACTGTCCAAGACTCTACTACACAACTATCCATAATTTTGACTCATATGTCATTGTACTATCATGAAGTATTCACTACTACAACTGATAAATCTATCATATTGTACTTCTGCTAACTGATTGCTATGGATCTGCCTACTGAAACTCTACAAGATGCTCAAAGGATGGTTCTATGGACTGTCTCAGCTGTCACATAGACTCCCCATGTCTATTATTCATATTAACTGGGAGTCTCTAATCTAGATGGCTCAAAACAATTCCTGCTCTGATGCGGATTCATCATCATCTTCATCGATATATTCATCATCTATTGAATTTTGACTTATTTATTTCTGTATGTGGATTCATATTTCACTACAATACATGAAAGTACAATCTCTTGAACCTGTTCCTTATTTACCTATCCTCCTTTTCTTTCATTTCTTTTCCAAACCTTTCTGTATTTGACATATTCCTTTTTCTTTGTATATTTATCTTCATCTCGTTTTATTTCCAATCTTGCGATCTCTTGGACCTGGTCTTTTTTCACATGTTCTTCATGTTTTCTTATCCATACTTTCTTATATATGATATCAGTGTTCTCTTTCATGGAAGTATCGATCATGCTTCTACGATCAAGAGGTATGTGTCCATAATTATGACATTTGTAACATTCAATGTTACTTGGGGTGACATAAGCATTTATTTTATAATCCCTGCAATCTGCAACCTTGTGTCCAAAGTTAGTGCAATAAAAAAAATGACCATAAAAGAAATTTACATACCTAGGAGTGAATGATCTTGTTTGTGGCGTAGTCCTTCTGAATTTATTCCTTAACTAATCAGGATAATGGTTGAAGCTTATTTGTGGCTTGAACATGGATGGTCTTCTTGAAGATGTATCTTTATTAGTTTTCTTAGATTATGGTTGACTATGATTCCTTCCTTTGAGTACTTCTGCATAACTCTTTCTATTCTCTTCATTCTTCTTTTCTAGCAACCTAGAGTCCTTCTCTTCATTCTCTACAACTAATTTGGATGTTTCTGTCTCTTCAACATTATTGTTGATCTTGACAATTTTACTTCTCAATGTGACAAATTCTTCTTCAAGCTTATAAACCTCTTCTTCTTTCTTCCTTATCTCTGACTTTGTGACTTCTTCTATTCTTTTCACTTCTTCAAGCTAGATTTTTAATGTGATTATTTCTTCTTCAAGTCCTTTCTCTTCTTGACCAAACTCTACCTCAAGTTGGTTTAGATCATTAGTTATTTCCTTTAGAAGATCTGTCAATATCTTTGCTCTCATTTTTTCTTCCTCCTTCTGTGCTACTATGTTGTCTTCCAAATACCTCTTTTGATATTCAATATTTTCTTCAATCTTTCTAGCTTTTTCTAGCTGAGTTCTTAAGTTCTTGATGACCTGTTGGGATTCTTAAAAAATATGAACACTTTCCTTTCATTTCATCAATTCTTTCTTGAGTGACTTGTTTTCTTCTCTTTATTTTCTTAGTTCATATAAAGAACTGATCAATTCTACTTCATAGTTGTCTTCTTTTTCAATTAGTTTTTCTTTCTCCTTTCCTTCATGGAATTCCATTTCAAGATGTCCGCGTTTTTCACAATTAAACCAAAACAACATAATTTTGTTGATTAGGTACTCTTCATCTTCTGAATCAGTTTGACATGATCAACATATTTCTTCTTGATCTGTACCTGCATCTTCTTTGAAATTTTAAGAATCTATGATGGGTGAAGAATATATATCATGTAACTTATCCCAAAGTTCTTTGGGTGATGAGCATTTACCAACCTTTTCTCTTACCGGATTAGGTAATCCTTCCCAGATGAAACCTGTTTCTATTTTTTTATTCTTCTTCAATTCCTTTTTGGCTTCAATCTTTTCCCTTTTTGAAGTATCATATCCTCTAAAACCTGATGGCCAAATATCATACCCATGTGCCTCTAAAAATACTTTCATCCTTTTGCTCCATATCTCATACTTTAACCCATTATGACCATTAAACAATGGTACTCCATTCCTAGAATAATCCATGATCTCCTTCCAATGGTTAAATTGTTTCCTGAAGGAACTGACCTTGATTCCAATTGTTGGATTACTGAGAGGGGGGGTGAATCAATAATGAGAAATTATACCAATTATTAATCCTTTAAACCACAAAGTCTATTATTTTACTTATTCAACCATGTTCATTTGTTCATCATCAATATCTTACTGTATCATAAGCATTAGCATTCATCGATGCATAATAAACAATAATAAACACATCCACGCAGTTCACAATACACCAATATTTATGTGGAAACCCAATGCAGGATAAAACCACAGAATGATTTTCTTATATGTCAAGAATTACATTGAAGCACGCATCAATTTCCAATTCTCCAGCTACAACTAGAAGGAGGCTCCAAGCACCTAGTTTCTCAGGCTACAACCTGAGGGAAACTCCAACTCCTCAATTCTCTAGCGATAGCCAGAAGGAGGCTACAACCCCCTATGTTCTCTGGATACAATCGGAAGGTGGCTACAAACACCTATCATAGCCCCATCCAACCGCCTTGAAATATAAGTAGAATGATGGAACCATTGTCACACTATCACTGTGAGATATACTGTTGTAAACGTGCACCAATCAACCTGGACCAAACAACTTGTAATCAACCTATACCAATAACCTGTAAATAATGTGTACCAATAAACTATGCCAACATGTACCGTGCATCAACCTATACCTTAAAATGTACCATAAAAAAGTGCATCAACCATGCACCAAGCATGTACAAATAACCTGTCACAACAACTTGTCCAAACAACCTATTATAGCAACATGTTTCATCAATATTATCAACCAAATCAGACCCACTCACCAAAATCAATCACCAAGACACCTCTCAACCATATGCACAATATCACCAGTATGTGCATCAACCAAGCATATCACAACAAATCATAATGATCACCAAGATTAATATGTGCTTCTAATAATATACCAAGACAAGTATGCTACAACATCCATAAACCTTGTGTCAACAATTCTAATAACAAGTGCCTCCAACCATGTACCAATCTTACATCGACTACTCATCAACTATGATTCATCAAGGTGTACCAACATCATCAACTATACACCTCATGTATGTGCCAACTCATCAACTACTTGTCTCAACCAAGTACCCATCATGTACCTCAACCATATACCAAATACATATACCTATATAACCATTAAAATTTCTCTAGCAATACATCACACTATCCATAACCAAATACCATAAACCATTACATCAAACCATGTGACAAAACTTCAGTTTTATACAACCTCTATCTGTAACATACCTCAACCAAAATCCCCCATCAATTTCATCATCCAAATCTTATTTGTAACGCTGTAATAGACCTGTTGTATATGATCACATACCTGCAAACCTTCCTAAACTTTAACAACAAGAGACTAGCATTTTCATCAAACTTTACTTTAGTCTCACATGACTAATTTTGGATTAGTCAACAACCCTAACTTGCAATAATAATAACTATGTACCTTTAATGAATAAAGATATGAAAATAATACACAATTGTATTCAGTGTATTATCTTGAATTCCTCTAGGTTTCACTGCTTGGAACCTCCTAGAAAAGGAGTTATAGTAAACATGACATACCTTGTTGAATTCTAGCTTATTCTAGAGAGCGAACTTGCAAAGAATTCCCCACATGGAATATTTTATGTATAGATTTGAAAATGGTACACAACATACTACATAATGTATTCTAACCAATACATTTTGTCTTATTGAATTTGGATCTGTTAAGAATAATTTATGACATTTTTACCTGAAACACCTTTTTAAGACTAGTTTCAGGACTAGACACAAACCCTATTTTTCACGTAGTGTATATCCAAAAATACAATGACTCGCAAGCTGGAATTTTTATCACAATTACTTGGTTATGTTTTATCAATGGCCTACAGATTTCACTATATGAATCATTGTAGAAAACAAGTTATTTCGAAAATGGTGAGATGACCTGTAAATAACATACCCTAGAAAGAATCATCAAAAGACTTTATCCTCCCTTGAATTTCGGGCTTGTTTACTTCACCTTCCCTATGAAATTTTCCTTACATCTATTTTGGTTACCTCAGTTACTTGTATATATTCAATATGCTCAATGGATGCTAATGGGAGACCCTTTCTCTCTTATTTATACTCTCCAAGTAGCTTCCTATAGAAGTATCCACTTAACCACTTTGTCCACTTAGCCACTTTGTCTACTTAACCAGCCTTGTCTACTTAGCCACTTTGTCCACTTAACCATTTTTTCCACTTAGCCACTTTTTCCACTTAACCAACTTTGTCCACTTAGCCAGTTTGTCCACTTAACGAACTTTGTCCAGTTAACTAGTTTGTCCACTTAACCACTTTGTCCACCTAACCACTTTGTCCACTTAGCCACTTTTTCCACTTAACCAACTTTTTCCACTTAGCCACTTTTTCCACTTAACCACTTTGTCCACTTAGCTACTTTGTCCACTTAACCACTTTATTCACAAATAGTAAACTATCCAATTCTATTTGCAACTAATTTATTTTTAATTTTTTTCTTGTTGCAACCACTTTAACCCATGACTAACCACTTTTAAATGAGTAGAGGAGGGAATTTTCTCAATGGATACTAGAAATATGTGTCTATTACATATCATGGCTACAATTCCAATGGATTTAGAGAAAAACTCACCATCTCATTGGAGTTGTGGGAACCTTAATATTGTGGGAACCCTAATTCAACTATCTTGGAGTTGTGGAAATTTCATTATGCAACAAGCCATGACATTAAAGTGAGATTTGGATTGAATAATATTGTGAGAGGAATTATATCTGCTCAACCGTGTGTAAAATTTCCTTACTTTTGTTGAATTTATTTTCACTACTCTATTTCCAACATGAAGAACCCAAACTTCAAATGGAGCCTCATGTTTGATAATAAATTTAGATCAATTGAAGACAAGATTGAGAAACAGTTAGGCAATACCTTATTAGGGTTGGAGACTAAGTTGCAGAAAATGGAGATTAGATTAAACAAGAAATAGAAAAGCAAATCCAAAAAAATAATAAGTCAACCCAAGAAGGAGAGAACAATAATCTAGAAAATCTTAATACGAGAAATAAGATCAAAGATCTAGAAGAAAAGCTAAATTTCAAATTGAAACAACTTGTCTCATAGAAGCAAAGAGGTTGGGAAAATTAACTAATCATAAAGATAGGTTAATTCATGTTAAAGTGAGCTCTAATGACCATCAATACAACATACTCAGTAAAACCCCAAGTTTAAAAGGGTCAATAATTTTCATAAATGAAGACTTCATTCCAAAAGGCCAAGCTGAATTAAGGAAGGAAGTACAAAAGGTAAAAGACTTTAGGAAGGAAGGAAATGGGAAATAATTCGGAGTAGAAAAGCTATTATTAAGCATAGAGACAAAAAATATACTAATAAATAGGAATTTGGGACACTTATCCTCTCTTGGAATTGTGGTGGCTTTCCATGGATGAAAGGGTCTATCTCAAGTTGGATCTCCAGTGAAATTGATATTATATTGCTTATTGAAACTTGAAAGCACGAAGAATATAAGGTCCCTAACATAGAAGGATTTGTCTTGTGGTCCATATGGAAAAAGAGATCCTACCATGGAGGTATTGGAGGCATAACTTGTTACATAAAAAGTAACATTTTCCCTCACATTAGGCTTCATAAGAAATACCCTTTCAATTAGTACATATGGATGAATATTTTACATATTAATGATAAGGATATTTATATGAAAGGGAAGGAAATAAATCATCGAGCAAAGCTTGATACAGTTACAATATTTTTGACTATGCTCATTACATTCCTTATACTTCTTTCTATACTACTATATACCTCCTAACAACATTCCAGGGGAAGGAACCTCTGAGTAAGGCTTCACACCTTCATTGTGTGAACACTATTACATGGGACCTATTTACTAGAAATGGCCTCCATACATAATAATACATAGCTATCTAACTACTATTATTCCCCTTGGTTACCTCTCTAGGTACCCCATATTACCTCCCTAGGTATACTACATATAAGAAAAGAGTACAATTATGATGATGATAAAAAAATCTCCCCTTCCTTTATTTATGTGAGAAGTGAAGGGAGGTCACCAATTATTGGTGGACCATGTCCAATACAAGATACCTACAAGGTACACATAGGTCCACACAAGTCAAGCTCCAAGGTGATGGTAATAAACGAGCAAGGGTGCGAGGAATGAACGTTAGTTCCCAAGGTCCAATGCTCATCCACCAAGCTTCCAAATATGCAATGCATCTCCAAGGCCACATGCCTCCTTACGGACCACCACACCTACATGTTCACTCCATCAACCCAAGCATCCTGAATTCGAGTGTAAGCTTCCATGTAGGTAACCAGGAAACCCTGTGTTGTCTAGGGCTCAAATCCCTCTTCCAGAATTTCCCAAATTCCTCCAAGAAAGAAAACTCCCTTCATGTGTCATTTAAATTAAACACTTTCGAAGTAACCTTGAAAAATAACACTTATATCATATTTACAATCAAGGTGTATGTTAACTTATATTAGCCCACAATATTCATGCAAACAAAACAGGCGAGACATAGTTTTCTCATGTTTTGATTTTTATATGCCTGCCTGGATGCATTTGGGTATAGTTGTAGCCATGAAAGAATTTTTTAACTCTTTCCGTGAATTTTTTCTCTTACTCTTATATCATGATTTTCTGACGCATATTATGATTTCCCTCAATTTTTATATTTACATTTAACTTGTGATTGTATTTAGAGTGTTATGATTTTACTTTGCATGTTTTTATTTCCATAACTCGTTTACTAGCCATGAGGATTCTTTCAAGTCTTCACTTGAAAAAAATCACCCTTGCTTCTTGGTCTTTTAGAATATTCTACTTCTAGACAAATAATAAATTCCATATATTATGTTAATGTGCATTGTCCTTGAGGGTCTTTGTGTTTCCATTTCTGATCTCAAAGCATTGTTTGTGCATGTATTGCAATGTTGCAAGACATCTTTCTCATTCGCTAATGAGAAAATGGGCGACACGAAAAACCGGTCAATGTGGTTTGCGGTAGGTTTTGATTTTTCTTTTTGTCCATTTGCAAAAGCTTTTGGTTACAACATGAATTAGAGTAGAGTAATTAATAGATTCACGATGATGTATATATGTGTGTGTGTGTGTGTGTGCAAGGATAATGATTGTCTTTTGTATTTTTTTTGTTTTGTTATAGGGAATTGTACAACTCCAAATTATCCTAGAAAGTGGATTAGAATCTAGATAAATTCATTCCTAGCTACGAAGAAGCAAGGGGTCCAACCCAAGACGAAGGAATTCCAAGATAAATAAAGAAATGAATGAATGAATGGGTAAGTGGAGATAACTTAGGTAGTGGTAAAGAAAATTAAAATTCCCTTATCATTTATCATATCGGGCTTAATGCTTATGTTGATACACGAGTAATGGAAAAGGTAATTTGGATTTATACACACACACAAACACATTAGCACAAATTTTAGGTTGGGAAAACTCCAACTCAATCCACAATATGGTGAGAACTATGGGAGAGTCTACCCACTCTCACCTTATATAAACCCTCCCCTCACATTAGTGAAGGAGAAATCCTACACAAGGGGGGAATCCCGAGTGACCCTAGGGAGATAGAAACTGAAGTAGTGGAAAGATAGCCCCCTATAGGTAAATGATGGAAATTAAGGGAGGCTTGAGAGGATGTCTTGTGGTTGAGTGAAGTTTCCAAAAGGTCTTGAGTACTTCCACCAAAGTGTTAGACCTTCCCGAGATAAGACAAATTGAAGAGATACAAGACAAGATATTCAATGGATGAGCAAGTGAATTTTGTTGTCCTATGTAGCAGCAGTAAACAATGATGTAAATCAGAAAGTAAATGATAATTAAGACTACTAGATATGCCACTAAAATTCAAGTAAATATGTAAGAGATAAACCTAGTAACAACT
>JASDQU011311459.1:0-20568 GCA_032191745.1 Picea mariana
TAACATAGAGTTACTGCCATCATATAGACTCAAATATAATTAACAATAAATATCATTGCAACGGAATACATGATAATATTACAAGCATCACAGACATGCATTTTAATTGAAATTAAATACATAATGATACTTATCTTTGAAACTGTAGTAACTCCACCAACTATGTGCAAACCTTCTACGAACCTCCCAGCCTTAGACCATGCTGTTCATCATGCTCAGCAGTAGGTCACCCCCGAGTGTTGATAAGATGGTGGGCTTATGTGTTTATTAGGTCAGAGAGCCTAAGTATTAAAGGCCAAGAGCCTGTTTTTGTATATGTAATTATGCAGAACATTAATAAAGATTAAACATCTCTACATGCAGACCGACCACGAAGAAAGACTAATGGGAGACTAAGCTTCCACAAGGTGGGTAAGGGAAAGGTGGATGAAAGGTTGTAAAGAGGGGCTAATCTTAGGGGCTTAAGTCCTTGAGATAATAATTTATTATTATTCCAAAGTGGTGTGAAAGGTATACTTTTATCCTAAATTCTTGGAAAAGGGAACTCATACTTGATGGAGTGCATGCAACTTCATGGATGACATGTGTCGACCCATAAAGATGCGATTTAACCCAAGAATTGATCCATGATGGGGGTTCATCCTCCATTATGTCATTCGTTGTCTGAACCATGTTACCTCTGCGTCTGATCTCTGCATACCTCACGCAGCTTTGAAACCCGAAATCGTGATGCCAACCTGTGACATTTTCCTAAGAAGCCGACACATCCTCTTTCTGAACCGTTGAGCCTGTGTTCGACCTCTACGTTGATTCCTTGTCATGCACCCTGAATACGAGTGGAAAACCCGTGGACTGAGCCATATCTCCTGTGTGTCTTCTGAACCCATCTTATCCACCCTTACAAAGCTGAGTCCATACCTGAACTGTTCTTGGGTTGCTTCCTTCTATTTTCCCGAGTGGTTTTGACCAGTTACCGTTGTTGTTACCTATACCTTGCTATAACTGAGTCGAAAGTGGATGAAGAACTAGTTTTTCAGGCCTGTGGTTGAAGAGGCAGGTTGTCAAGCCTGTGAGAATATCTCTCTAGGTGAGAGAGTCTTTTGGGAAGTGGTTTTCTCTCAGAGAGAGTCCAGCACCAGCTACGAAGCTCTGAGAATTCTTGATCCGACCCGTTGCCAAGATCGAGAGAGGGAGGTGGAGCAACCGATGGACTGTGCTTGTGAAGGTGTATAGTCCTGGGTGGAACATGCATGTGGGGAATGAGAGCCCATGAATAGTAGGTGTAAGAAGGCTCTTGGAGAGAATCCTTTTGGTTGAACTATGCAGTTTTCCTGTAACCTCAGCCTAGTCTAGGATTCCCTTGCCTTGCGTGGAGCTTAGTCCTAGCTTGGGGGTGACCCACTACTGAGCATGATGAGCAGCATGGTATAAGGATGGGAGGTTCATGGAAGGTCTGCATGTAGTTGGTGGAATTACACCAGTTTAAAAGATAAATATCATTATGTGTTTAATTTCAATTAAAATGCATGTCTGTGATGCTTGTAATATTATCATGTATTCTGTTGTAATGATATTTATTGTTAATTTTATTTAAATCTATATGATGCCAATAACTCTATGTTAAATGATTTAATTTGATTTAATATGCATGTTATATNTGTATGGGAATGTTCCACGTAGTAGTGTTTCCCGACAGTGGGGTTGATGGTTGGGGATGTTACATGCTCTGATACCAATTTGTAACATCCCCATCCATCAACTGGCCTGGGCAATGCCACTACTCAACTCTGACTTAGCTGCGATACCAAACTGTAGTGTCCCCGGACCTCCACAGAGACTGGGTAATGCTACCACTGTGAAACATTCACACACACCCACACCCACCCACCCACCCACCCACCCACACACACACATATATAACATGCATTTTAATCGAAATAAAACACATAACACCGAGTTATTGTTACCATTCATATTCAAACAATATTAACAGTAAATCCACATGTAATGGAACACATGATAACATTCAAGCATCAGTAGCATAAACATGCATAACATATAAATTAATAATAGACTGATACTTGTCTTTTAGCTGGAGTAAATCCACCAACTACATGCATACCTTCCACGAAACTCCCAGCCATAGACCATGTTGCTCATCATGCTCAGCAGTGGGTCACCCCTGAGCTGGTACTAAGCTCCACCTAGGGTAAGGGAATACTAGACTAGGATGAGGTCACAAAAAACTCCACAGTGCAATTGGAAGGATTCTCTCCAGGAGCCTTCTTACACCCACTACTCACGGACTCTCATTCCCCACATGCCTGTTCCACCTGCGAGTAAACACCTTCACAAGCACAATCCATCGGTTGCTTCACCTCCCTCTCTGGGTCTCAGCAACAACCTAGATAAGGAATTATCAGAGCTGTGTATCTAGTGCTGGACTCTCTCTGGGAGAAAACCACTTCCCAACAAACTCTCTCACCTAGAGAGAGTTTCTCATAGGCCTGAGAACATGCTTCTTCAACCACGAGCCTAACAACCCTCTTCTTCAACAACAACGGTTCAACACTCATTCAGACATGGATGACAATAACAAAATCATATGGGCATGGCACCGTAGGTGACAACAACCCACGCTAAAACATGGCACGAATAAGGTGATTACCCAGGTGTCAGATTCCTCAGAAGACACAGAGAAACTCATGGATGAACTGCATGGCCACAAAAACCCATAGTTACAACACCACATGACTCAAATAAATATGGGATACTTGGACTTCCCCGGTTACACGGATCATTCCGTCAATTTTCCCATGGGTTTTAGGGTGCATGACCAGGAAAAAATGCATACACAGAGGAAAAATGGGTTCATACACCCCAGATCCCAGCGAACTCAGGAGGAGGACGATAGAATGAGAGAGAGACCCCCAACATGGATGACTCATCAGTTTTAACTATATGCACCTAGGTCGACACTTGTCTTCCTAGAGCCGCATGAGTTCCACTTAGCACACATTCCCTTTATAGGAACTTAGGACAACACTCAACATGTCCACCTTAGCCTTCAGGAAATAATAATAAATTATTATCCCCTTTAGAGGTAAACCCCCTAGCTTATCCCCTAGGCCCACACACTTAGCCTCCTCCCTTACCCAATCTTGTGGAAGCTTAGTCCCCCATCACTCTTTCTTCGTGGTCGGTCTGAATGTAGCAATGTTTATATTTTATTAATGGTCTGCATAATTACATATGAAAAATTAGGCTCCTGGCCTTTAACACCTAGGCTCTTTGGCCTAATAAACACATAAGCCCAACAACTTATATACATTTGGCTCACCAGCCTATAAACATGATTAGAATTCATAATAACACTGGGGCACTACCAGGGGATATTACAATTCCAAGGAGGGAAGCAAGAAGTGGAAATGAAAAGACAAGAATATGGAAACCACTGCACATCAATGCAATGATCCAAACAAACATTGAAATATTTATGGTAACACCTAAGAAAATTTTTGGATGTTTCATCCAAAGTTGAATCCAAAGAACCATAATAATGATGCCAAAAACAAGAACCCGATGGGAAAGAATTCATGAAACAAGGTAGAGAGTTACTTAAATGTGGATTATAATATTGTTTTCACTTCTCTGCAGAAGGAGGTCAATCAGAGTAGGCTTTATCACAAGGAAGATAAGGAGATTATTTAAAATTCTTCCATATTAAGATCCAGGTAAAAACTACTAAGGTGGATTCTTTATTTTAATCCTGCTCACAATCCAACCTAATGGAAAATGATCTAGTAAGCAATTTTGGGTTGTAAATTCATGATGATATGAGCCCATATCCATTGGGATGTGTGAATAAGGATGTAKAGATCAAAGTMACTMAACATTGTAAGATCAATTTTGCTATAAGTCCAAATTTTATTGATGAAGTGGAGTTAGATGTAGTACCCCTTGACATGTGTGGTGTAGTGTTTGGAATCCCCTAAATGTATGTGAGGGATGTGATTTTAATGTAGAGAGAAAAATAGTACCACCCAATCAAGGATGAGAAGTCTTTCATCATGAATGCACAAAAATAAAATTCAAATATATCTCTAATAATTTCTAACTAAGAAAAAAAGTTGATTAGTTCTAGTAAGAAGTATGTATTGCTTTTATAAAGAGAGACTAGACCAGGGGAGGAATTAGTAAGAGTAAAGGCATCCCTAGAGAGATGTATCAAAGAACATACACACAAAATTGAGGAGTTGTTGTAGGCATATATAGGAGTGTTTTAGGATCCTAAAATGTTTTCACCCAAGGGGGAAGTGGAGCATGAGATATAGTTGTTTCTTGAATCCCCATTACCAAATATTAGGTTGTATATATAGTCTATTCTCCAAGCAGTTGAAGTAAAGAAATAGTTGTAAAAACTTATGGACCAAGGATTAATTCAACCAAGACCCTCACCTTGTGGGTCACCTATCACCATAGTACCCAAGAAGGATGGGACTCGGTGAATTTGTATTGACTACAAAGATTTTAACAATATCAGATTCAAGAATCAGTACCCTCTTCCTAGGATTGATGATTTTTTAGATCAGTAGTAGCAAGGCAAGTACTTGACCAAGTTGGATATCAATTTGGGATACCACCTAGTACATGTTAAATAGGAAGACACATGGAATACTACCTTCAAGACAATGAAAGGTTTGTATGAATGGTTGTTCATGCCTTTTGGTTTATGTAATGCACCAACTACATTTATGTGATTGATGAATGATGCATTGTGTCCCTATTTAGATTCATTTGTAATAGAGTATTTGGATGACATATTGGTTTATAGATATACCTTGTAGGAGAACATATCCCATCTCATGTAGGTTTTAGAGACTCTAAAAACACATCAATGGTTGGGAAACCTCAATGAATGTGAGTTTTCTTAGCATCCATTGGTGTATTTTGGGTATGTGATCGGTGGAGGGTAGCTCATGATAGATCTCACAAAAATGGAGGGAATCAAGAAGTGGTTAGTTCCTACTAATGTCACTACAATTAGGATATTTTTTAGGGTAGAATGGTACCTACATATGTTCATAACATCCTTTCCAATAGTTATTGCACCGCTCCATTCCATAACAAATAGTGGTAAGAGTTTCCAATGGGGAAAGAATCAACATAAAACTTTCTACAAGCTTAAGTGAAATATCAGTCAAGCACCATTTCTCACATTCCCTAACTTCCAAAATCCTTTCGAAATGGAGACAAATGCAAGTAGGTATGCTATAGAAGTAGTTTTTATGCAAGGAGGTAAGTCAATATGCTATCATTTCAAGATGTTTTATGGGGTATTTTTGAACTACCCTACCTATGATAAGGAACTATATTCCCTGTTTCAATATATTAAGAAGTGGAAGCACTATCTGATGGGAAAGGAAACCATTATAAACAATGATCACTAACCACTATAGTATTTGTAGTTCTGGAGTAAGCTTCAACAAACTAGACATTACAAGTTGATGGGGTTTTTGCAATAACTTCATCCAGTCATCAAATATAAGAAGGGTAGTAGTAATAAGTTGGATTACATGCATTCAAGGCCACCCACATTCAAGATTACATATTTGGGAAATATTATGCACTTGGATCATTTAACTCATCATGCATACAAAGATGCATACACAAAATATGAGGACTTTAAAGAGGTATTTTAGTAGCTACAGGGACACATTCATGTATAATAAGGTGATGGTAAGGTTGAATATCATCTCTAGGATTGGTTTCCCTACAATCTAGATAAGCTCCGCATTCCTAAAGGTGAATATTGCAACTTATTCGAGAGGCTCACACCTCCAATGGTATAGGAAATTTTGGTGTTGGGAAGACAATTGTTGACTTACAAAGGTATGTGTATTGGCCCAAAATGTTAGAATATGTAGCTTCGTATATTAAAGGATTCATGATTTGTTGTAACAACAAGCCCAATATTAGGAAACAAGTTCTATAACATCCATTACTTGTACCCACTTGACCTTGGGAAATAATTTCCATGGATTTTTGGGTGTTTTTCCAACAGCCAGGAAGGGAAATGATTACTTGTTTGTGGCATTTGATAGGTTTGACAATATGTGCATTATTATTCCTTGTAAAAATACCATCAAAGGATAAGAAGTAGAAAACATGTTCTTCAAATATGTTTGGGTGCACGTTGGGATACCAAGGAGCATAATATTAGACATGGATAATAGATTTCTCAGTTCCTTTTGGACTACACTTTGGGAGAAGATGGATATGAAGTTGAAGAGATCTACATCATTCCATCCACATACAGATGTGCAGACAGAACTAGTCAACATGACTTTGGTACAACTTTTGAGGGGTTGCAATCATAAGCATCCAAATATCTACGATGAAAATTTGATCTACAATCAACACTCTTATAATAGAGAAATCCATACTTCTATTGGTAAGTCTCCTTTTGAAAATTTCTTTGGGTATTTTCCACCTTCTCCCTTGTATGATGTCTATGGAAAACAAGGAGGATTGAGCCTAGACATCCTAGGAGAAGCACTAAAAGTGGATAAATCCATTGACAATATTAGGTAGATCCATTTCCAAGTACATGAGACATTGAATAAATCACTTGAAAGATCAATGCTAGACACGATCATTAAAAAAATAAGAAATCATTCAAAGTAGGAGACAATGTTTGGTTATAATTGAACAAGGAAAGAATATAGTGTCTTGGTAAGGATATCAAGGCTTTGTGATATGGCCCTTTTGAAGTATTGGAGAAGGTGGGTGATAATGACTACAAACTTGATCTACCCCCATATATGCACATTTACTCAGTAATGAATGTGGTGAATATGAAACTCTATGAGTCTTCCATGTTGGATCAATAAATTGAGGAGTAAGTCCTACCTAACATAGAGGGATTTGTACCAGAATATTATGCACAGTTAGAAGAAGATATAGTTTTGTAGAATAATTCTAGAACTTACAGGTAGGGGAAACATGACCTTTGGCAGATTGGGTTGAGAGGACATCTTCTAGGTAAGGAAAAACGATACTCGAGGGAGAAGGTAGAGGAAAAATTTCCTCAACTCATTTAGAAAAATATTTTTGCGACAAAAATCATCCAAAACTAGAGAGGTCTGATTTGAATTGGATCGTTATATAATTTTTCATCTATCTTGGTACTTTCTAGGTGGAAAAATTGGAGGAATTGGATCGTATTTTTGTTATTTTCAAAAATTTAAGCAATATGTTAGTAATAATTAATCTAAGATCCAAGCAAATAAATTGCATAATCTAATATTTCAGAATATTACAAGATTTGTTGTGACAAACTATTCCAATGGATATTATCCATGGTAGTTTACAAATAATTCAATAACCAAATTAATGACCTAATTTACGCTGGGATAGAATCATGCATTCAAAACACTCAAGCACAACATCTGCAGGTTCCATAACAACAAGAGAAGTTCATAGTTTTGCAGCAATGGGAACACAAAATGTAGTGGTTACAACTCAGAAATCCATAGCAATGGTTCCAAAAAAAATGGAACATGAAATATACTAGTTAGAACTCATGGATTTACGGAAATGGTTCCATAGCAATGGGAATTGGTAAGTGAAAATTTAGATCTACAACATTCTTAGCATATAGAATTATTTGTATTAGCCTTCAATCCACAAGTTAGATATGAACTATACAAAATCTTCCTAATGCATAAAAAAACTCAATAATATGTCAAGCATTGAATTAAAGAGTACATTTGGTAAAATGTACCATCTTTGGTAAGGAAAGGATCAATAATAATGGCAAAAGGATGCAAAGAAAAAGGAAAAACATGGTAAAATGATGATAAAATAGGGTTCCATCATTTCCCCCCCCACCCCCAACTTACACTATTGTATGTCCTCGTCCAAACTTATTACTCAATCTAAATTAGAGTCAACATATGCATACCGCTAATGAAGGTTTCTCAAATTATAGGAGGGATGGCCATCCTCATAGCCTAGATAATACCCTTGATTTATTTCAATCATCTACCAATATATGTTTTCTTCCTATGGCCTCCATTTATAGAAATGTTGATATTTTGGTGCAAGGCAACAAATCAAAAGAAGATGAAACTTTAGCCCTATCCATGTAGTACCATACCATCTCAAGTAATATACATACCATTCTACTATGTTCATTGCTTCACTAAAATTAGGATAACTGAATGGCTCTCATTGTCTTAGTTGCTCAGTTAAATATTCCCATCCATGTCCATAAGCCAACAAAGCTTCTAGATGTATGTTATTGATCTTGTATTCACAATATGAAATGACATATTCTTGATTTCCATTGATGAAATGTACTAACTGAGGTGCATTTACAATTGGTGGTGTACCCCAATAATTACCTATGTATTCTGGTTCTCATCCCTAACCCATAGGCTATCCTTCTACTAATTGTTCTCTATAAATTTTTATGCAGGTCTCCATTGTAGTTGGTTGGTCATGAAAGAGGTGAAATCCCTCAATTGAACATCCCCCACAAAGGGTTTTTCCATTTCATGTCAAGAAATAACAAGATTGCATGCTGATATAAATCACAAAGAAGATTTTTATCTTCTTTATTGATTTTGGAAAATGATTTTAGAGAGGACTCACTAGTCCTAGAATCTCTTGGCTTACATTCATCCATTTCCCTAAGTTTAAACATCAAGTGTATTTCTTGAAACAAAATTGCATACACAGGTGAAGATAACATGTAACTAAGTATTTCATGAGTCAAAATTTTCAATTACTTCTTTTCTTTGTTTGACTTCTTCACTTCAACCTCTAATTCAAGAATTCTCTATCTCTTTTATCTCCATCTATCCCACTTTTCTATATCCATAACACAAAACTATTCCCATTCTTCCCTCATGGTATTGTTATCACAAGATTTTTACTTGTGCAAATCCCTCCACAAGATCCCAATCTTGTGTAACAATTGGAAGTTTCTACCACTGTCACCTAAGTAGATATTTCCTTCTTTTTAGTGATGGAGGAAGGTACAACACTAGGGATGCTTCCATGGTGATCTCAAGGGATCAAATAACAGTATTAGTTTAGCCTACAACCCCCTATCTTGGCCACCTAAATGTTATGCCTAGGTATAGGAGAGGTAAGGAATTAGGTAAAAAGGTAATTGGTTCACCTATGCAAGACAATAAACAATCCAAAGCATAATACAAACAATTACCAAGTTATATATCTCATAAACGACCTCTTAGACACTAGATAAGCAATAAACCCAATTTTTGTTGCAAATTACAACAGGAAAACAATGTATAACAACAATCAATATTTTGCAACAACAACATGAAAAAGTACTTTAAAGAAACATATCAATTTAACATATAAACCAAGCCTTCAACAAGTACACATAATATCCAATTGCTATATCGGAATTTTGAGCATCTTAAGACACTTTCCCAGGTAAACATGCAAAACTTCAAGTAAACCCTAGTGGTTGTAGCAAAATTTTATAATAGAAACAACATATATCATTAGTTTGTTAGAGTTAGAGTTGGAGAAGTTAGTAAAATCACTTTGATAAAGATAATACTAGTTCTAAGTGCAATTTTACCTACAAGAAGACCGTTAGACTAATGTCATTGTCTTTTAGGGATTATGGAGTCAAGCATGCAACAACTTGGACATTGAACTAGATGATAAAGAAGAACGAGGTTTAAACCCTAAGGTGAAAAGATTCTTGGGCCTTATGACTCATCCTTCCAGAAAATGATCCCTAGGGTGAAAATCCTCTTGGGCCCTAGGTGATGTTTTCTCTCTTCAAGATAACCTAGGTAAAGGATCAAAGACTAGGATCAAAACCCTAAGGTGAAAATCCTCTTGGACCTTAGGTCCTTGAATCCTAGCAAGATAATTCTTTTAGAAAACTTGGAGAAACAAAGCATATGAAGGAGAGAAAGACTTATTTCTGCTCCGTAAGGTTTCACCAAGACAAAGTAACATGTAACAAGATAGTAATTATCACCTTAAAGAATTAGCAATGACATAAAATTTCAGCAATTACTTAATCAATTCGTTAGGAAAAGAAAAACCCTAGTTGCAACAACACACCATCCAAGAAAAGAAAAAAAATCCACAAAGATCCTTCTTCAACAAGTGTGCATGAGATCGAAGAGACAAAAAAATAGTAAAGCAAAATTTTTCTATCTCTCCCACTCAAGTGAGTAGTGAAAGTGATGATGAAAAATTAATGGAGTGCTA
This sequence comes from Picea mariana, assembly GCA_032191745.1. NCBI lineage: Eukaryota > Viridiplantae > Streptophyta > Pinopsida > Pinales > Pinaceae > Picea > Picea mariana. The sequence goes on from JASDQU011311459.1 coordinate 10,270, forward strand.
GCCTTATTTATAAGGGAAATATTAGTGCTCAAATAGTCCAAAAGGTCAAAATTCATGTCTACAAGTGGGATCGACCTCTCAATTTTCCTCATGTCAAAACAATAAAATAATGCCCTTCTTATAGGTCACACATGTGGTGACATCATGCTACAAGAGGGTGTGTGAGGGCCTTCCAAGGCCATGTGTTATCATCTCATGGTGCAATCATGGTAGGAGGTGCATCTCCTCATCTATGGTCATGTCACATCATCAACGATACTCCAAGTGGTCATCAAGCCCCATCATCGTCAAACCCTAAAATGTGATGTCATTATCAAAGGGAGGCCAATGTCCAAGGTGTAGGGTACATCATCCAAGGTGGGAAGGAGTGCATCTCATCTCTGCAAGGCATCCAAATGTTCAACTGTGCAATGTCCTCCATCCAATGAGTAATAATAGTTGGGTTACAATGCCAAACATGTGGGCTTCCAACCCATCTGTGTTCCACCAAGACCCAATTTTTCAAAAGCAATACCATATATCCATCATTGAAGATCTTGAAGATGTGAGAGCCACTGTTTGAATGTGTCAAGTCACTAGGTGAGTCACTTCTCTACATCACATGTGCCATATCCTGCAATGGAGGCATAACATATTGGGTGAAATCCTGGGGCATCCCTTAAGAACAATGTCAGGGGCATCTATATCAAAACTATATATGAAATCAAGTAAACCCAATGTTCATAAGATACACTAGTCCTTAAATCATGAAAAGTAAGTTGTTAATTAAGATATAAGCCACATGGACAACTTACATTAGTATCCCCTTCAAATTTCACACTAGCTCGGGAATTGATGTAAGTTGACAAGTTTGAATATGGGAGAACCTTCATCTAAACTTATTGGGTGTGCCACCCAAAACATTGAAAGAAAAGACCCAAGTGGAGGAATATGTCTCCGGGGAAACATTGAAAGAAAATAACCCTTCAAGAGTAAGTGTGATAATGATATGGATTGGGATTACTTCATGGCTTATGGTCTCATTGAGTCCATTTCTATGAGAACCTTTGTGGAGGGTGCACTTGCTCTTGAGTTACCACTTTATAATAACTATGTTTTTCCAAACCCCTTCATCGACCTTTTTATTTTTCCTCTTATCATATTTGCAAGTCCCCTTTTTAAGGTTTCAAGCTATAACATCACTACTTTGACACTCGAGAAAATGCAAAAGGGCTAGAGCTCAAGTTTGAACTATATTTTGAGAGTCCTTTGCTATTATTTCTTTATTTCTTTAGAATTATTCTTTTTCTTAGCAACTACAATCATCCTTTGGGCCTTCAACCCCTCTTCTCATGAGAGAATGGACTATGACCCATTATCAACATTTAGTACATTGTGACAGGCTCCAAGATGGAAAGCGTGATGTATGGAAGGGAAACAAAATGTTACCCTTGTGAGGCCCCCCCATTAGCACGCCTTTTCCATGGACAGTGACAACACAGGACTAGGGCACAAACATAACTTCTTGAGCTAATGATCCATTATCCAACTTGAACCAATGACCCTCATCCACATGCGCAATATAAATTAAGCACAACACTTCACATGAAAGAAGGACTTATAACATACCTCAAGGTGGAGTTGACTTACCATATCCCATGCACTATTTTGGTTGGATATGCTGATCTTGGATGATCTGAATTATAAGAGGCAATCTGAGGGGGGGTGATGAGTTTCTATCTGTAGACATGTTGATCATCATCATGGTCGGTATCACTATCTTGTGGTCCATGAGAAATGATCTCCTCTAGTTATCCCTAGGCATGGGGGGGGTAACATGTACTAATGGTGTGTTGATATTCCTCGAGTAGAACCATACCTTTCTTAGAAGACTAAATGCTCCAAAATTCCATTTGGTAGCCTCTTCTCTTAATATGATTATTTAAAAAATAATGATAATTTCTTCTTCTTCTTTCTAAACCCCCATTGGTTGAACAATATGTTCAATGGCTATATGTTCTGTAGCATATCCCTTAAGAAGATCTTCAACTCAAGGCTCACTAGTCCATTGCGTTTCCATAGGTTCAATAGTTGCTTCTATATCAAGTGTTGTAGAAAGGGCTTCCTCAATAGTCATAATTGGATTATTGGAAATATTATGCACAAGATTAGTGGAAGATTCGATAATTTCATCAAGAATTTCTATAGAAATATTGGAGATAGTCTTATCATTAGGATCAAGAACACATTCAAATATCTCATCAAGGAGTTTAGCAACAGTTTCAATAACAATATTTCCAATTGGTTCTATAGCAACTTCAACAACAACCTCTTCAATAACAGTAGTAATGGGATCAAACATAACATCTTCTTTCATGGGATCGATAGCAGCGATAACATGATCAACAACAGATATGACAACATCTTGCATGTAATTAGTAAGAATGGTAGTAGGATCAATAATAGATATGATATCATCTTCCATGAGATTAATAGTAGTGGTAGTAGGATCAACACCAACTTCTTCATCAATAGAATCAATAAAAATGACAATTTCACTTCATCAATAAAATCAATACCATTGACAATTCCACTTACTTCATGAATAGAATCAATAACACTAACAATTTCACTTATAAAATATGGAACAACAACAAATTTAGGGATAGTATCATCAAGATTTTCTTTATGTAGCGACATCAACAATGTTAAATATAATGTAACCTCAACGGGCTGATTGTACACTGCCAGTTGTACTTGATTTTCCTGATTTGCTTGAGCCTATTTAGCTCAACTATTTTCCTTTTGCATGGAATTTCTTCATTGACTCTTCTTATTGTATTTTTCTCCTTACATTTTCTAATACACTGAATATTGTTTTCTGCTCTGTTCTTTTCTCTCTTCATTTCTTGCTTCACAATTTATCATGGTATCAGAGCTGCAGTAGTAAGCCTCTTCACACAGGCTGGAGAGCAACACGATCCTCACAACACAGAGCTTACACGAATCACGAGAGAACGCAACACAAACTTTTCACAAGGCTTGGAGAGTTGTCCGTAATACTCTCAAAAGATCCTCGTAGGAAGTTCACAGGAGGAATCAGAGAACTATACGCTCAAAAGATTGAGGAAGAAGAAACTGTGGAAGGAGAAAATCTTAAGAATCGTGAACAATTTCATATTCGTCAAAGATTCATGAAGAAGAGCTGCAGGAGGCAGGAACATTTGAAGAATTCAAATAAATTCGTTCAAATTTGTGAAAGATTGTTGCAGAAGGCATAATCATTTAAAGAATTTCAGGAAATCTCTCAAATCAGTCAAAGACTGTTGCAGAGAACAGAAAGCTCTAAAGAATTAGTGAAAATATTTCAATTCGTGAAAGATTCACGAATTTCCTTCCTGGGGAGAAACTCTTTGCAAGAACAACAAAGAAATTGCGAAAGCAGCCAAGAACAAGCAATCGCAACCGTAAGATCTGTCTTGTGAATAGATCTGAGGCAAAAATTTAGATCAGAAGGGACAAGGAGAGCGCATAAAAGGTGAAATAATTTCAGCCATTAGACCTTGCGCAGCGGATCAATAGCCGTTAGATCTGTGAGAAAATGCACGAGGTTTAATCCTCTGGAGTGCACAGAAAAACAACGAATTCACGAAATCCTGATTCATTATGGACCATTGGATCGAGAAAGATCATGAGTCATCCATATGACTCTATTGAAAAACTGGGAATCGAGAGTTGGACGAGCAAAGAAGACTGCACTCCAAACCCCGATACGCGAAATCGCGAAATCTCGAAAGGATTGTGAGTCGTCCATCTCAGAGGATAGGTGGTAGCAGATCCAAGTGCCATGATTTCGGCATCTCGGAGTTCATAGTTTGGGAAACTCTGTGACAAGAGTTCTAAATTCGTGAAATAACGAATTGTGAAATCCCGAAAGGATCTGGACCAACAGATCACAAGAAGATATGGACCGTTGAATTGTCCAAAGGGAATTTTGGCATTTCGCATACCAGGAGTCCTAAGGACCCAGGATCATTGTAGCCAATCCCCAAGTCCTGAAACACGGAATCCCAAAAAGGCGTTCGAGAAGGAAAGGCGCCAAGATATTTCAAAATTCGGCATTTCAGCCATCCAGGAGACAAGAAGTCGGGCAACTCAACCTTGAAAGACCTGAAACACGAAATCGTGAAAAATCCGGTAGCGCTTGAACGCTTAAGCAGGTGGTCACTGGTCGTGGTCACATAGACGGAGGCTAAGGGACAATTTCAAGGCCGTTAAGCTCTCTTCGGCGTTTTGGTGACTAGAAGTTGGAGGGACAAGAATTCAGAGAACTCGTATAACGAAGTTTCGAAGTCACTGCAAATTATGCCTAGGAGACAGGTAAATACAAAATGTATTTCTGTTTTTTGCTAAATTCTTTAAAATATGGCGTCGTCTAGCAATTTAGGACCAACTTAGGGTCCGATTCTACCTAGAAAGAACTATGAGTTCTGGTCTCTTCGAGTGAGATCTTTCTTGCAAGCACAAGAGTGCTGGGATCCAGTGGATCTTGGATATGTGGAACTAGATCCAGCAGAACATTCTGCCATGACAAACCAACAGAGAATTGCCCAGGCAACTTAGAGAAACAGAGAAAATAAAGCTAAATTCTGGATTCAAAATTCTGTGGATGACTCGATTTTCTCAAAATCACAGGCATTGGTACTTCAAAACAGGCCTGGGACATCCTTAAATTAGCTTACCAAGGAAATGACAGGGTCAAAACATCTAAACTACAGACCTTGAGGACGCAATTCGAGACTCTAAGGATGACAGAGTCCAAAAATGTGGATCAGTTTATGACCAGAGTCATGGGCATCGTGAACTAGATCAGATTGACTGGTGAACCCATCCCTAATCAACGCATTGTTGATAAAGTCCTCATAAGTTTACCAAAGAAATTTGAAATGGTTGTTACAACAATCCTTGAATCCAAGGATCTGTCACGTTTTTCAACAGATGAACTAATTGGTTCTCTGGTGACACATGAGACCAGACTGCATCTCACAGATGAGTCAATCGTCAATGCCTTCAAAACTCAATTCTCCTTCAGCAGAGGGAGAGGCAGAGGAAGAGGCATAGGTCATCAAGAATGAGAGAGCACAACAAGTAAGCTACATTCAACTGGAGGCATCAGACAATAGAATCATAATCAAAATTTCCAAGGTCATAGACAAAATCAGAATTTCCAGCCTCAAAGAGGCAGAGAGAGAAGATCAAATGACAAATCTAGCATACAATGCTATTACTGCAAAAAGTATGGGCACTATGAATCTGAATGCAGGAAGAAGCAAGAAGATCATCTCTCAGGCAGAGCACATGTGTCAAATCATACAGGAGAAACCTCAGGAGGTATGTTTCTCTCATGCCACAAATCTGACGAACAACTTAAAGATCTTTGGTTGCCGGACAGTGGATGCAACAATCACATGATGGGTAAAAAATATTTACTTTCATGCATTGATTCTTCAATCTCATCCGATATTACACTTGGAAATGATTCCTTAGTCAAAGTTCAAGGAAAAGGAACTGTTCCTATTCTTACTAAACATAATGTAAAGAAGGACATAAACAATGTTTATCATGTTCCAGATCTGAAACATAATTTGCTAAGTGTAGGACAGCTCATTGAACATGGCTATAAGGTACTCTTTGAGGGAGCATCTTGCAAGATGTATGACAAAACCCTCAACATAAAATTGATTTCTAAAATCCACATGACTCAGAATATGATGTTTCCCCTTACCCTCAGAACTGCAAATCTGAACCAAACATATGCACAAAGTGCATCCAACCCCAATGAAACTATGATTTGGCATACAATATTTGGACATATACCCTTTCAGAGTCTAAGTCTTCTTCAGAAGCACTCCATGGTCAAAGGTCTTCCTATCTTTAAAGAGAAAATTCCCCCATGTGAGTCTTGTATGCTTGGAAAACATAAGAGAACTAGTTTTTCACAGTCTTCAACTCAAGCCAAACAACATATTGAACTTGTTCACACTGACCTATGTGGACCAATGCAAATAGAGTCCATAGGTGGTAGCTTTTATTTTCTAACGTTTATTGATGATTTCAGCAGAAAAATCTCAATCTATTTTCTCAGACACAAGTCTGAAACTTTTGCAAAATTCAAAGAATTCAAGGTAGAAGCTGAAAAACAGAGTGAAAAATATATAAAATCACTTAGGTCAGATGGAGGAGGAGAATACAACTCCAATGATTTTGCAAATTTCTGCAAATCACAAGGCATTATCATGCAAACAATAGCCAGGTATACTCCACAACATAATGGAGTGGCTGAAAGGAAAAATCAGACAATAATGAATATGGCAAGAACACTTCTCAAAGAGAAAAGTTTGTTAAATATTTTTTGGGATGAAGTAGTAGCATGCTCAACTTATCTCTTGAATAAATCTCCAACCACAAGTCTAAATATGAAAGTCCCCCAAGAAGCATGGAGTGGGACAAAGATAAATGTTGTGCATCTAAGGACATTCGGATGCATAGCATATGCTCACATACATTTCGAATTAAGAAAAAAACTTGATGACAAAAGTGAGAAATGTATCTTCACTGGATATAGTGAAACATCTAAAGCTTATAGGCTTTACAATCCAATCTCCAAGAAACTAATTCTCAGCAGAGATGTAAAATTTCTGGAAAATCAATTCTGGAATGAATTTGAAAATCAGCAAATGGACAGTCAAAATACTTTGTTGTGCAGTGCTGATAACGTAGAAAATTCAGGACAACAAATACCTCAACCTGTCCTTCCAAGATTTCAGGTATAAAGACAATCTAAAAATTCTCAGGATAACTCAACTTCAAACAGAGACTCATCCTCTGAAATTCAAAATCAAAGAACTCGAAGTTTGAGACAAATCCATCAGCAGTTGGATGACTTTGAACAACACAACCTTTTTTCTTTAATGTCATGTCAACCTACATCTTTTAAGGAAGCAGCTAAGGAGCCACATTGGGTTCAAGCCATGAACCAAGAAATTGACTCCATTGAAAAAAATAATACATGGGATCTTGTTGATTTGCCAAGTCACAAGAAGAGTATTGGTATCAAGTGGGTTTACAAAACTAAACTCAATGAAAAATGACAGATTGAAAAACACAAGGAAAGACTTGTTACCAAAGGATTCTCACAACAACCAGGTACTGATTATGGTGAAACTTTTTCTCTAGTAGAAAGATTAGACACTGTAAGGACTCTATTGGCCATAGCATCCCAGCACAAACGGCAAGTATACCAGATGGATGTCAAGTCAGCCTTCCTGAATGGTTTCTTAGAAGAAGACATTTATGTTGATCAACCACCTGGATTTGAAGTCCAAGAGCACAAAGCCAAAGTATATCAGTTGAATAAAGCCTTGTATGCCTTAAAGCAAGCTCCAAGATCTTGGTACAACAGAATTGACACTTATCTGATCAAAAGTGGTTTCAGCAGAAGTCAAAATGAGCCAACTCTTTACACCAAAATTGATCAGCATGGTAAAATTTTGATTGTATGTTTATATGTTGATGACATGATATATACTCGAAATATTGACTTAACCAATTTTAAACATGCCATGCAATCTGAGTTTGAGATGACAGATCTTGGCATAATGAAGTATTTTTTAGGGATTGAGGTTGATAAATCAACCAAAGGAATTTTTGTCTGTCAGAAAAAGTATGTAGCAGACATTATCAAAAGATTCCACGTGGAAGAATGCAATCCAACAAAAATCCCTATACCTCTAGGCACGAAATTGAGCAAGAAAGATAAAGGCCCTATAGTGGACCCTACTCTGTACAAAATTTTAGTCGGCAGTTTGTTGTATCTTACAGGAACTAGGCCTGATATTATGTATGCAACCAGCCTTGTTTCCAGATTCATGGAATCCTCCAAAGATTCTCATTGGAAAATGACGAAATGAATTCTGAGATATGTTGCAGGAACTCTCAATTTTGGCTTATGGTACACTAAATATGATAGTAATCAACGTTCTGGTTACACAGATAGTGATTTTGTAGGCAACCTAGATGACAGGAAAAGCACCCCAGGACATGTTTTTCACCTGGGCACGAACCTGATCTCATGGGCATCAAAGAAGCAACCAATTGTATCAATATCTTATGCAAAGACAGAGTATGTCGCTGCTACCTCAGCTTCTTGTCAAGCTGTGTGGCTAAGAAGAATATTGAAAGATATGTCACATACAGAAAATGATCCAACTCCTATTTTCTATGACAATACTTCAACAATTGCTCTATCCAAAAACCATGTGTTTCATAAGAAAAGCACACACATTGACACTCGCTTTCATTTCATACACAAGCTAGTCAATAATGATGATATTGCACTTCAATTCTGTGGTTCTCGAGATCAACTTGCAGATATCTTAACAAAGCCACTGGGAAAAATTGTTTTTGATTTTCAGAGACAACACTTAGCCATAATCAGTGTGGATGTTTGTAACTGTTGAGTTTAAGAGGGAGTGTTAAATATAATGTAACCTCAACAGGCTGACTGTACACTGCCAGCTGTACTTTCTTTTCCTGATTTGCTTGAGCTTATTTAGCTCAGCTATTTTCCTTTTGCATGGAAGTTTTTCATTGACTCTTCTTATTGTATTTTTCTCCTTACATTTTCTAATAAGTAAATACTGTTTTTTGCTCTGTTCTTTTCTCTGTGCATTTCTTGCTTCACAATTTATAGGTTCAATGATATCAACAACAAACAATTTATAAGATCAATCAATTAAACACAAACAAAACTTATCATAAACTTATGCAATCTCTCTAAGTTCCTTCCTTCCCAACAGCTAAATAATAATACTAAAGATGTATGAGAATTTTAGAAAAATCTAGATAATTGGAACGTAATGTAATCGCTCTTAAATGTTGAGAAAGTTTTGGAAATATGTAAATATTTCGTTGTCATGGAATCTTATGGAAAATTCGAAATATGGCAAAGAACCCAAATTTAATCCAGAGTCACCTATATTTGGCATAGAAGCCCTTCAAAATAATCCATTTATCTCGTGAGCGCGTAAATAGCTGAAGTTTCTCAAAAAGCAGCGGAAAATCGAAGGTTTACAATCTCAAATTCTTTTCCATGTACAGAACTGTCCGTTGCTACACATGCTTGAATTTGCCCAACTACCCAGTATATATAAACGATTTCTTGGAGACGATATCTAGCATATTTTGTTCAATGTTTAATGTGCCCAGTAACCTGCATACGGTTTTGTTCAATGTTTAATGTGCCAAGTAACCTTCATAAGGTTTTGTCCATTCTTTAGGGCTATAGCGCTTTCAAATAATTAGAATAAACATCAAAATACTGTTAATTCTGTCTCCAAGCACTACCGCACAAAAGCAGAGCCAATGCCGCTGATTTCATAAGTACGCTCCAAGGGATGCCGCGCTTCCCCTTTCTCACCAATCCTTTGACAAATGGCCACAGATTTATCACCACCCAAACACTGCAAAAGTACTCTGCAAATAGCTTGTCTCTAAATATATCATATCTGCCTGCCACAAAAGCTACAGATCCAGAAGCAATGGCTGCCAAGTTTATAAATAACACTGTGGTTGGTGGAATGAATAATGAAGATGAATCAAAAGTGAACTCATCCTCATCACAATCATCCTCGTCACCAGATCCCTTGGGGGTCACCACGAAAACTGTTTCAGAGACCCCTAGTAACTTCATCAAAACGTCGAATGTGCCAAATAAAAATGGAGATAAGCACTGGATCAGCCACATCCTTTGGTTATTCCACCATTCTCTAATAGAACCACCAATGCGAAGAAATTCCCACAGCTTAAAACCATAGATTGAAACGAACAGTGTAACTGCAATTGCGAACGCAGGCTTCGAAATCTGCAATATAAAGAATTCATGAACCTCAGGATCACGGAAATTGACAAAACATGAACTCGAATATTGCATGGATGCTTAGTTAGTTGAATTCACTGGTCTTACCCCGGGCAAGAATGATTTGCCACTTAACAGACAGAAAGCTGGCAATATCGCATAGAAGAACGTTGCCACCGACACGATTCCCCATAGAGTACAATAAGCATACATCATCCTCTGGCGTACCATGATGTTTCTGTGGATACCCAAGAAGGGGCATAACTTGCTTAAGAATATTTCAAGCAGCCCAGTAACCCATCTCTTCATCTGCACAAGACAGTCTGGACCATTTGTTGGTGCAGTTCCCATGAAGGCTGGCTGCTCAGGTACGCAGAATACAGAATGCCAACCCAGACAATGGA